>CAMXCT020000009.1:222500-323960 GCA_947184155.2 Cladocopium goreaui
CTTGAATCTGAGACAAAGCAAACTCAATATATTGACTGGGATGGGGTGTGGTGGTCTCCTGTTCACTTGCACTTCTCCACATGCCTAAAGCGACCTCAAACATGAGTTTACAACTCTTGGGTTTCAGACTCAGTCTCTGACTCAGTCAGTCCTCTTAGTTTCACACTCAGCCCTCTTCGTCTCTCCCCCAAACCCATTTTCGTTTCTGCCATGTTTGACTATTCCATACTATTCCTTTCCAGGCTCTTGCAGGTGCAAGTGTCTCTCAGGCTCTTGCATTTTGTTCAAAGTTAGTTCGCTGTGGTAATGTCAATTTTTCGGGTCTGAGGCTTGAATTTTGACACTGCACCGTCAATGCTAGGGGAATTCCTCTATCCGAGCCGAGCCTAATATGTATCCTTGGAGCTTTGAATGTTTGCGTGCAGGGTAGGCGTATGGCTGAACAAGATAACTACAGTTAAAGGTTGGCCTTTTTGTCTCCTAAAAGTGCTGTCAATTGGCTCAATTTTTTAGTCAGACATGCGGCGCATGTGGTTGGGTATGTTGTAGCATTGTGTTGGTGTGTATTACCCTTTGGTCATCAAACATGGCAATTGGACATCCCTTACAAACGCAGGTTTTAGTCAGAAAATCATTTATAAGGAGGTGATTCCCACTGCCTCTTACATCTCAAAAGATCACAACAAACGGGTCTTTGCAAAATGTTCCTGCCAACCTGTTATCCCTTTGATGCAGGTCCAGGCGTATGGCACTTTGAAATGCCATTCACAATTGTTTGGTTTCACAATTTTTGAAGCTGTCTGAATAATTACTGCTTCCGGACTTCTATTTTTTGAGCCTGCATTTTGGAGCAGGTCAAAACATCGCTGTTTGATTTTTTTTGATGCTTTTCGTACTTGCTGTTGTTCTTCCTTCCGGAACCCTGTCGGCGCGCACGGGGGAGAGCGCAAAACTGCCTGTGAGGGCGCGTTTATCTTCATTTCGCTCGCTGTGGGCAGTGTTTCGTGGTGGTACGTTGAAGTTGTGCCCGTCAGTTAGAAGTTGTGCCCGTCAGTTAGAAGTTGTGCCCGTCAGTTGTGCCCGTTAGAAGTTGTGCCCGTCAGTTAGAAGTTGTGCCCGTCAGTTAGAAGTTGTGCCCGTCAGTTAGAAGTTGTGCCCGTCAGTTAGAAGTTGTGCCCGTCAGTTAGAAGTTGTGCCCGTCAGTTAGAAGTTGTGCCCGTCAGTTAGAAGTTGTGCCCGTCAGTTAGAAGTTGTGCCCGCATGACATGTTATTATTTTTGGGGTGGGGAACGGGGGGGGTGGGGGGGGTGGGGGGGGCACACACACACGCGTGATGTTACGTTGTGAGATCTTCTCTTGCACTTGCACACACGCGTGATGTTACGTTGTGAGATCTTCTCTTGCACTTGCACACACGCGTGGTGTTACGTTGTGAGATCTTCTCTTGCACTTGCACACACGCGTGATGTTACGTTGTGAGATCTTCTCTTGCACTTGCACACACGCGTGATGTTACGTTGTGAGATCTTCTCTTGCACTTGCACACACGCGTGATGTTACGTTGTGAGATCTTCTCTTGCACTTGCACACACGCGTGATGTTACGTTGTAAGATCTTCTCTTGCACTTCTCACATAATTCCTTTGGCGATGCAAAAAATTTTAGATTCTCCCGGATTAGAAACAGTGTTGCAGGCCATGGCTTTCTACCGGCAAGCCAGAATGTCTCAGGTTGGATGCGATCCCAAAAAATTTGGGAAAGTGTCAGATGACAACGCATGGCTGAAGATATGAATGAAAAAGTAAACATGTCGGCGCGCGCCCACAAGGTTCCGAAACGTTGTTCTTGGGCCGGAAATAGCAGATTTTCTAGTGCCAAAATGGGGGCTGCCCCCGTGTAGTTTCAACTCATATCTCTATATGTTCCAATATGGTGTGTCACCACGGGATCCCTTGCGCTCTTTCCACAAGCTTATCATGTGCCTTTGCTGCCATATGCCCAGACTTGTTGAGGTTGTTTTCTTGTGAAACTCAGTGATTCAATTTCCTCGCAGGCTGCTCCAGTTGCAGCAGAACCCGAAGGAGCAGAAACGCCAGAACCAAACCCAGAGACGCAAGAAACTGGCGAGGCAAAAGCAGATGCTGTGGAAGAGGTCAAAGAAACAGCAGAGGCTAGCTATGCCGAGAATGTTTGTTTGTCATGAAATCATGTGTTTTTGCCCCTGACATGCCCATACCTGTTTGGATTGTTTTCTTGCGATGGAAGTTTTGTTTCTTCGATGTATGTGTATTTCATTGTATTTCTCATTATTTCTCTGCAGGCTGCTCCAGTTGCAGCAGAACCCAAAGCAGCAGAAGCGCCAGAACCAAACCCAGAGACGCAAGAAACTGGCGAGGCAAAAGCAGATGCCGTGGAAGAGGTCAAAGAAACAGCAGAGGCGAGCTATGCCGAGAATGTTTGTCATGAAGTCATGTGTTTTTGCCCATGACATGCACATACCTGTTCGGATTGTTTTCTTGTGATGGACGTTTTGCTTCTTCGATGTAATTATGTGTATTTCATTGTATTTCTCATTATTTCTCCGCAGGCTGCTCCAGCTGCAGAAGAACCCAAAGCAGCAGAAGCACCAGAACCAAGCCCAGAGACACAAGAAACTGGCGAGGCAAAAGCAGATGCCGTGGAAGAGGTCAACCAAACAGCAGAGGCGAGCTATGCCGAGAATGTTTGTTTGTCATGAAGTCATGTGTTTTTGCCCCTGCCATGCCCATACCTGTTTGGCTTGTTTTCTTGTGATGGACGTTTTGCTTCTTCGATGTATGTGTATTTCATTGTATTTCTCATTATTTCTCTGCAGGCTGCTCCAGTTGCAGCAGAACCCAAAGCAGCAGAAGCGCCAGAACCAAGCCCAGAGACACAAGAAACTGGCGAGGCAAAAGCAGATGCCGTGGAAGAGGTCAACCAAACAGCAGAGGCTAGCTATGCCGAGAATGTTTGTTTGTCATGAAGTCATGTGTTTTTGCCCCTGACATGCCCATACCTGTTTGGATTGTTTTCTTGCGATGGAAGTTTTGCTTCTTCGATGTATGTGTATTTCATTGCATTTCTCATTATTTCTCTGCAGGCTGCTCCAGTTGCAGCAGAACCCAAAGCAGCAGAAGCGCCAGAACCAAGCCCAGAGACGCAAGAAACTGGCGAGGCAAAAGCAGATGCCGTGGAAGAGGTCAACCAAACAGCAGAGGCGAGCTATGCCGAGAATGTTTGTTTGTCATGAAGTCATGTGTTTTTGCCCCTGCCATGCCCATACCTGTTTGGCTTGTTTTCTTGTGATGGACGTTTTGCTTCTTCGATGTATTTGTATTTCATTGTATTTCTCATTATTTCTCTGCAGGCTGCTCCAGTTGCAGCAGAACCCAAAGCAGCAGAAGCGCCAGAACCAAGCCCAGAGACGCAAGAAACTGGCGAGGCAAAAGCAGATGCCGTGGAAGAGGTCAACCAAACAGCAGAGGCGAGCTATGTCATGTGGCGGAGCCGCACCTTGTGATGGTGTTCGTGGTGAGATTCGGCGAAATTATGCAGAATGAGCCCGGATGAGCCAACAAAAATCCAAAATAACTTTATATTATATTTTTTAATATATAGATACTAAAGGAATGTGTCAGCAGTACCAGTAGCTTCTTGAGAGTGGTGGGTTTGTTCGATTTGGCTTTCTTTAGCATTTCTCTTCAAATAAAATTCGCAACCGAGAAGGGACCATGCCCTTTGTGAGTGGAAGTGTTTTATTCTCCGCAGCTCAACATGTTGAACTTAGGTTGCCCTGACTTGCACTTGTGCATACTTGTGCCATGTTGTAAGCTCTGCCACAGCCAGAGCCTATCATTATGTCATGATATGTCATGATTTGCTGCTAACTTCAGGCCGGCCGGGATGGTCCATCTTCCAGTTGCCCCAGCTAATGAGCGGAGCAACAACTTGGTGCGTTGATCTCCGTTCGTGTACAAATGCCTCATGCGTTAACATCAGAAACGCTTTTGCGGTGCCCTTCATTGAAGTTCGCAAATGTCAGTCCACAACAATCCAAAACATGTTCTGGTTGGTGGATGTTGGTGGTCTGATTGGTAATCATTGGGTATCATTGGTATATTGTTTCCTTTAGTATTTAGTGTGGTAAACTCAATGTAACATCAATGCCATAAAGCTATCCGTTTCAAAACCATTTTCGCGATGATCGAAAACCCAGCCATTTGTATGGTTGATGGCATTGGGTTTACCAATGTTTACCACCTCATTGATCCCTATTTCATCCTATTTCTGTTCAAGCCATTTCAACCCCGATGAATGGCATGGAATGGCATGGAATGGCTTCAGAAATCCATGGAGGGCGCCCAACGGGCCCAACCGCGGCGGCGCACTCGCACGATCCAAAGAGATGAGCTGCGATCCGAGGCCGTAAATGAGCATCTCATAAGAGTGTGAGCCGAGCTGTGGAAACATCACGAAACATCAATGTGGATAATGTGGTACAAGTTGTAATAAGTTGTACAAGTAGGGTCCATAAATGTCCATAACTATTAGATTTATATAGATTTATTAGATAATATATATTAGATATGATTGGAAGCAGCCAACGCAGAGCCAACACCACTTGCGATGTAGACAAGTATATGTTTTGGTGTTTTTTTTTGGCTGGCGGCACTTTACGTTTCTGATATCAAACTACCGCGCTTAAGACATACCATACATAATGCCCGCCAGCATCAATGCAGGTGTTTATTTCAAGCAAGGAAACCCGGCAGTCGTGGAAATTGGACATAAAGAATAAAAAAAGATCATCCGATTGATGTGGAGTGAAACATAGTGAAACGGAGTTTGAAACTGTTTGCCACAGACGCAGCAGTGACCTCCCAGATTCATTTTGAAAAAGCCCCTGCAGATCGACAGTGGAGAAAACTGCTGTGCGCCAAGAATGATTTCTGAAAGGAGTAGAGGCCTTGTGTAACCAAATGGCCCGGGCTGTTTGGTGGTGTGACATGCGTTTTCATGTGTTTCCTTTAAATGTATTACTTTTTTCATTTTCAACAGGGATGGTGGATGGAAACATTGAAAGTGCAGGTGGAGTGCAGGCTGAATTTGCCAGCCGAGATTATTGCACTTCTCCACTGTGCCCAGCGGATTCTTCATCGTTTGCCACTCCCCATGTGTGTTTCAGTCACAGTGGTCCGCAGCTTTTTGTTGGCTGTTTTGAAAGGATAGGATTATTTTCACGGGCATTTGAACTCAGTTCTATATTAGGTAATAAGAATCTTACAGAAAAAGCATGAAAAAACCACCCCTCCACGAAGTCTCAGCTAGAAGCCCATTCCACTTAATGCCGATGAACAAGATCCCTTTCGCACCGAATCCTTCAGAAGACAATAGCCATCAATGCGCCTGAAGATGGGCGGATAGAGATGCAGAAGCCATAGCCGCCCTAGCCATCCCAAGACATTCAAAGTTGGTTCCGCCCGAAGAACCTCAGCACCAAAAAAGCATGTGGGTTGCGACTCAAGCGCCTGAAGATTCCCCATGGCAGCGCAGGCAACGGTCATGCATTTTGGATCTAAAATTAGAGCAGGGAAGTTTTGACCCATCAAGATTACTCAAATATCTCCGAACATTCCTAGGCAATGAAAAGGTTAGATGATGTTGGATGATCCAAGGGGATCACTTCCACTTTCTCCATGATCCTTGAGGCGGAGCCAGATGGATGACGCTGCAAAGGCAAGTAATGCAGGCGCTGTTGCCAAAAGCGGTTCCACGAATGCCTTAGCTGCAGCCAGTGCCAAGCAGTTTGGGTTGCCAGCGCCGCCTCCAAGCTCGATCCTTGACCATAAGAAAGCTAGGTTGAGATATGTTAAGATGTTTCAGTCTTGTTCTTAAATGGGTTGAACATGCATAAAGATAGTAGGTATATGTAAGAATAAATCTTCAGATACTGTACCCCAGGCTAATCTGAACATGCTGGATATCCGGAAGCATCGGAAGCGCCGCATTTTGCCTACTACCTTGTATTGCACTACAATATCATCAAAATTACAAGGAATCATCATCTACAGTCAGTACCAGCCTGCAATCATCCCCCCATCCCCATCATTCGGGGTGCCCAGTTAGTGGATGACCATAGTTATAGGGACCACATATCTCAACTTATTATCACCATGGTTATACCAATTTTACACCTATAAAACTAAACAGAATCGCCCCATCTGCTCCCAAGTTATATTCCCCAAGGAATATCATTGGAATATCTACCATGAACCCAGAAAAAATATGAAAACATACCCCTGAGAGCCTGAGAGGGTGCAGTTGGCATTTGGATGACCAGACTGGTGAAACAAAGAAGAAAAAACATGAAAAAGAAACATATAACAATTAATTATACATACGTATATATATATATGATATATGTCTAATTATATATATATGTATTATATAAGATATATGCATAATTATATATATATATTATATACTCTGGGGGTGGCATGGTGTGGCCCTCTTCCTCAGGTAAACATTAAAAAAATCACCGGTAAACAACGCATTTCACGCAAACTTCACGTGTACTTCACGCTATTTCACGCTAATGATTTTTTGGGTTTGTCTGGTCCTCCGGTGGCAACACTGAGTTCCCAATTTCTCTGGGCATTATATAAATCATGTCAATCTGTAATTAGTGCAATAAACATGAGCTTCCTGGAGTGGCAAATTTCCAAGACCGTTTAAGGTCCCATGTTTTGTCCGTAAACTCCAGTATAAAAAATGCAAATACTTGCAAATATGGTTCCTTGACTTGTTTTGTGTCCGGAAATTCCATACTTATATTGCTTTTAGATTTCAAATTCAGGTCCAAGGGCACCTACACGTTAGGAAATTGGAATGATGAATATATGTATTATGATCTTGCACTTCCAAGGTCCATTGATTTCTTCACAGGGGTTGAACATCAACATTGAGAATGTCGATGTTTAACCAACCAACATTGTCCGCGAGGTAGACTTCAACATTGACGCGCAGGGTATAAATAGGCTTTATACACAAGCTACAAACCACCGAGTCGCTCCGTGACTCCGTGGGATGAAGGATCCAAGAAGTCCATCAAGTAGATATCATTATAACTCATATTAATATTAATTCATGATATATTCATGATATTACCATAAACCAACCACAAAAACACCCCAAAATCTCCAGAAATCTGTGCCCAACCAGCCCAGGATGTCCAAATCCTCCCCCGCGGTGGCGCCCTGGCACCGCTCCGCGCCGCTGCCGGCGCCGCCGACTTCGGCGGCGCCCTGGCAGAAGCCGGCGGCGCTGCCGGCGCCGCCCAAGGCGCAGTGGCCTGGGGCGCCTGGGGCGCCTGGAACGGCGCCTGGAACGGCAGGATTTCAGGGTGTTTTTAGGGAAAATCTGGAGGAATTCTGGAGAAAAAAAAATGGTCGATTTTGAGGTTTGAGCTTGAAATGTATAGTTTTCATCTATATTTTCTACATTCTCATTGTCCACTCAACTCTTGGACTTTCCACATATCTATATTATAGGGTAATTTAGGGGAACCATATTAAAACCCAGCTCCGATAGGCAACATCGGGGAATCTCATTTTATATAAGAGGTTTGGAGAGCTCCCAAGGTCAGGGTGTGAGATGTGTTTCTTCTTTTTGGTGGTGCATGATGCAGACCATGATGAAAGAGCAGACGACACATTTTTGTTTTCTATACTGGTAGCAACACCCCAGAGTGCATTGCTTGACGGTGAATGAAAATGTATACTGTATGACTGCGTATCCTTGAAATTGTCATTGTTGCACGGCCAGCAGATGCCCAGAATGTTTTGATGACTCGGGAATTTAAATGAGGAAAAAATAGGAAAGATCCCTTTGATCTTATTGTTATTGTTTGGAGCAGTTTGGAGCCGAGGTAGATCCGGCTGCCGGCGTTTTGGGTACCACTGCTGGTACTTTCACAGTGGCAAAAAGCCTTCCTGTGCCGGCCGCAAGCCCTGCGACGATTAGCCACTAAGATATAAGATGGGGTCACCGGGGTTTCAAGATTTGTCTCATTTTGCTTCAGTGCAGCTTAATGTATATAGCTTAATGGTTAAGTTCAATGCCGTTAAATCATGTTTCAATCCAGCTAACGTGTAGTTTGATATGTGTAGTTTGATGTGAGAGCTCGGAAGCAACTACATCTCATCGAGTGTCTGAGGATTTAACGAAGATCAATCACTGTAATGACTTGAAACGATCGAGTTTGTTCAATGTTGGAACTGTCTCAGTTTGAGAGGTGCAAAATTTTGCCGCTATCTCCATTCCGCTACCAAGGTGAATATAGAAGAAGATTGGTGACTATCTATTCCCTTCGCAATCCCAGCAATTTGGCAAAGGTGGACTACCTGCTTGACAAATACAAGGGCCGGGAGGACCTTCTGTACACAAGTCTGCTGCATTTGCTTAATTTTTCTTTGGAGTTTTTGTCACGTGTCTGAAAATGGGAGATTCCACCAACCAAATTTTGCAGTTTCAATAGGATGTCACGATGATTAAACAATGGTACCATGGGGTACCTATTATCAGACCAACCCAGAAATCTGTACTTTGCTGTTGGGATGCTGTTGGGCTTTGTTGGTGGGTTTCAAAATCTACGCCCCTGCATCAAGAACCCCTAAGTTCAGGTCAAAATATCGTCAAATACACTTCAACAAGTCATGTAAGAAAAGCTTGTTGTTTCTGGAATGCGATTCCTGACTTGCGTTTCATGTTGTTAGCGATTCAATCCCTACCCGGGACAATGATGTCCAATGACGATAAACATGGAGGTTCAACTAACAAGCTGGAGCTCCTCCAACCACCAAGGTGTTCGTACCAAGTATCAGATACCGGAGACCTGGGATGGACGGCAGCCCTTGATCTACCCTGGATCCCGGGAGAATGCCACAGCAGCGACCTCCACAGTCGAAAAGCTCAAGGTGGCACCGCCTGCTGCTTCTCCAGAAAAGCCCAAGGTGAATGAAGCTGCTGAGTCACTTTTTTTTGGATATTTTTTGATGTTGCTCTTGTTTGACTGGAGTTCTCAAGTCCTCAACTCTGCCATTGAAGCAGTTTGTCGGAATCCGAGTTTTTAAGTGTCTTCTGGGGATGGGTTTGTGAGGGGGTTTGGTCTAACCCACTCATCTTGCAAGAGCCACTTCAATCATATACGCAACACTGGTGTTCTTGGACAGGCGGCCCCGGTGGCCCCATCAAAAGTCGCTCCTTGGGAGCTGCTGAAGGTGCCTTGTTATGCAAAAAATCTGGCTGCTTCGTTGCTTCTGCTGTATCAGCATGCGCAAGTTTGCTATGGTGACCTTCTGTTCTTTCTGAACAATTGCGGGCACGGCTTGCTCGATTTCAAGAGGATGGAATTGATGCCGAAGGATGCTGAAAGTACACTTTGACAGTATCTTTGACAGAATTTGACAGTATCTTTGACAGTATCTCAATGATTCTCAATGTATCTCAGGCAAATTCTTCAAAAGCTCCTGAAGGCGACGGCAAGCCACCATGGGCTCGAAAGGTTCGGCACCCGGCCACAAGGGGAGAGCCCGAGGCAACATGTCCAGTCTTGGGGGGATCTTAGGTACATGGATTTTCCACTGTGGAAACCCTTTGAGACGCCATAATCATCCATAAATATCCACAAATACCGTACATATGTACATATGCTTTGAATTGGTGTTCTCTATTTTTCTTCGGTTTCTGGAGGAAAGTTGGCTCAACTGAACTGCAAGGCCAAGCGGAAAGCGGAGGTGGTAGAAGCTGCAGCGGAACCCAAGGTGATTCGGCAATTTGATGGGCAGAGCAGACAATCTTGGCCACACAAAAACATGATGGATGCCATTCCATTTTCATCAGATCCAGATATGTGCTACGCATGTCTAAGTGCCGCTGTTTCGACTTCTATTTTCGATGGTTTTTGGCTTTTCCAGCTAAAAATGCTGAAATAAACAAGGGTTGAAAAGGGAGCAATAGGACTTGTTCATACTTTTCCAAGATATCTTTTCCAACACATGAGGCTTTCCATGTTGGACTTTATGTTGAAAGGACACAATCTTTTGCTCCCAAGGGCCTTGGTAGGATGTGCCATGATGTGCCACAGTTCAGCTGTTGCAGCATCCCAATTCAACAAGTGGTTGACTTATGAAATCCATTCGAAATACTAAAATCTCAGAAATATGTAGAAATATTAGATAGATAGATAGATAGATAGATAGAAAGATAGAAAGATAGAAAGATAGATTAGATAGATTAGATAGATTAGATAGATTAGATAGATTAGATAGATTAGATAGATTAGATAGATTAGATAGATTAGATAGATTAGATAGATTAGATAGATTAGATAGATTAGATAGATAGATTAGATAGATTAGATAGATTAGATAGATTAGATAGATTAGATAGATTAGATAGATTAGATAGATTAGATAGATTAGATAGATTAGATAGATTAGATAGATTAGATAGAGATAGATTAGATAGATTAGATAGAGATAGATTAGATAGATTAGATAGATTAGATAGATTAGATAGATTAGATAGATTAGATAGATTAGATAGATTAGATAGATTAGATAGATAGATTAGATAGATTAGATAGATTAGATAGATTAGATAGGTTAGATAGATTAGATAGATTAGATAGATTAGATAGATTAGATAGATTAGATAGAAAGATAGATTAGATAGCTTAGATAGCTTAGATAGCTTAGATAGATTAGATAGATTAGATAGATTAGATAGACAGATAGATACTTATGAAATCCATTCGAAATACTCAAAAATCTCAGAAATATATAGACATATTGGATATTAGATTAGATTAGATTAGACAGACAGACAGACAGATACACACACACACATATATATATATATACATAATATGTATGTGTGAAAATATCTAACCATATGATCCAACTTTCTCTCAGAGTTCCATGGTGATGGCCTCCAAAAAAACGACCAGGTCGAGGAGTTGGAGGCCATCAGTGAAGCCTTGGCAGCCCTGCAGACTCTCACTGAGGTGCTGGAGATTTTAGCTGGGGGATGTGGAGAAAATGCCTGGATTTTGTTCGAAATCCATAGGAAAAACCTATAGAAATCCGATTTCACGATTTTTCCCTTGAAATATCTGGAAATGCTATGACCAGATATATCATAGCTTTCATTGATATTTCTAGAGGCAATGCCCCCCCGAAACGTGTGAAGATTTTTAGTGATCCCCATGAAAAACTGGGAGTTTCGGGTATGTGGCCACCATTTTGTGAAGCCCCCATGAATTTGTATGTGACGTTTTGCGACGGGTATGAGGACTGAGGACGTAGCCGATTAAGCTGATTTCTTGTATGTTTACTTAGATTGGACGCATGGTTCCCCATCAAATGCTGGGCGACCCATGGATCCAGCCTTGTTATAACAAAACACAAACGCGGTGTTACTTAACTTACACTTACAGTAAGATGTGCCAGGCACAAACCAACCCCAAGCAAGTGAAATCAAACGGGCCGGACGGTGCCACCCGTTGAGCAATCAACCTAGCTCAATGTGACATCGAGCAAAGAATCCAGTCGTATCCAGCAATTAAAGTGAACGGTTCAGAAGCAGACCATGGCGGACCTCTGTGTGTAGGATATGGGTGACGGTGGTGATGGCAGTGTCCCATCTAAGCCTTTGAAAGCTCCTGCAGAAGAGCCACCGGAGGCACGGATCGGATGTGACTGCAAGGATTGACAGCTTTGAGTATGGTGCATTAATGAGGAGATATATATCCATCAGAAGGCTTCCCACCATGGGATGGATGACCATACACCATATTTTGACCATGGCACATATGATATGTTCCTTTTTTTGTGCATCTTAGAATTTGATTCCTGGTGTGTTTTGAGTCTTGATTTACTTGCAGATATTTGCAGGAGAAGACGGTCCTGGGCTCAGATTCAAGCAGCCCAGTATCCAGTCAAAAACGCAGCTGGCGTTGCTCAATGCAGGGATCTATATTGTTGAGGCTACACTGCAAGGTATCCCTTTTTTGACATTGTTTGACCATTGTGGGATTCTGAATTGGTTAAGGACCCACTAAAAGATGAGAGCCAGAAAGCACCGCAACTTGGATCCTTAGAACCGCGGCTGTCTCTTTGAGTTGGTGGGTTTGCTTCGTACGAGTCCATGGCATTTTTATTCGCCCCTCTGATGGCCACAGGACAAGCCAATAGCAGATATTGGAAACTTAGTGGAAGTCAACATGTCTTATTAACGCTGTGGTAAAATGTTAAACATTAACCATATCCAGTTGATTGATTATATTATATAATGTAATTAGGGGCATCTCCAAAACCGTGAGGAACCCAAATATACATGGCGCGCATCCCATCGAATTGTCATTTTCCATGTCTATTGCCTGTGCCAGGCAGCCAGAGGATACGCCAAAGCCTGCAGAGCCTAGCGCTGAGGAGGTCAGACCGCCGGAAGCCACGACAGCGTCTGCGCCAGAGCCGGAGCCGGCTCCACCGGAGTCGGCTCCTGCGGCTTCCGCGGAGCCGCGGATGCGACGGCCGCCCACACCTCCAAGACCCAGACGGAAGCTGCCGCGGTCAGAGGCAGAGGCGCTCGACATCGCAGCAGTTGGATAGTGCTTTGGGGAAGTTTCAGGGGTTTACTTTAAAGATAATGGTTTTGTTTGATCGGTAAATGGTAGGAAACAGTATTCGCATGTATTCACAGAGTGAATGGGACGGCATAGACAAAGAGGAAGAATATTCGTAGCTTGTTTGAATGCGAGACTCTGATGAATTCTGTTCTTTTCTGCATATACATGTGCCACATGGCTTGGAGGACTAGGAAGGAGACAGCTACTGTATTAGAAACATGAGTGCCCATGGTACTGTGCGTGCTGAATACGTAATACTTTTATTTTCCAGACTGTTAGGACTTACCCTCTGGTAATTTAACATAGCTATTGAAAATGGCCATTTATAGTGGATTTACCCATGAAAAATGGTGATTTTCCATAGCTATGTTAAATTACCAGAGGGTAGGACTATGTTTCTCCTCTCAACGCTTTCCAGGCTAAAGCTCCACCTGCCATGGATCCAAGACGTGCGAGGGCACAGGGGAATCTTTGCGCTTCAGGCTGCTGGTAATGATGATCAGATTGGATGGCAATGCATTGATTGGATAAATCTAGTAGGAGTAGAGAGACCCCAATTTGCCCCTCACGTACAACTTGGAGTAGTACAACTTGGCACTGTTTATGTTGCAGTTTGCCACAGGAGTTGTTAGTTCCTTCTTAGCGTTTTACCGACCATTCCACTTGTACCTGAGCAGCAGCCCATACTTAGGTCGTCCGGTTTCAGACGATGATGAAGTGGTGGTGGTGAGTCCTTGCACTTAGTTCTATGTCCTGCTACCTTACGGCCTGATTTCACGATCCTTCCATATTACTGTACCAGTCTCAATAGTTCAAGCTTGGGGTCTACCACTGAAAGTCACTAACCATATCTAATAACTATAGTATCTAGTCATCACTACGGCTTGAGCCCTTCCGTTTTGGGCGCTGACATGCCATTATACATCAATGTAATTAAGGCGTTAATGGTCGAGATGCAGGAGACATGGATGAGGCCAGATCCCATCTGCTCCGAAGCTTTCATCCACCAGAAATGTTACATACCGAACTATCCAACATTAATCAAGATCACACATCATGCGATTTTGCGGATGTTCCCTCTTTAGATGATTGTAGATGCTCGCAAATCATCCATTTTGAAGAGCACGGTCGACACTCTGTTGCTGTGCTTGTTGGATGTTACAGTGCAACGTGATCAGGATGCCAAGCTAGGACTGTCATGGCTCCGCTGTGCTGGCTGGAATTTTAAAGTTATTCATCTTCAGATGTCACTAGTGATGATAGTGATGTCACTTTGGCCTCTTGTGGATGCTGTTTAT
Organism: Cladocopium goreaui; assembly: GCA_947184155.2. Lineage (NCBI taxonomy): Eukaryota > Dinophyceae > Suessiales > Symbiodiniaceae > Cladocopium > Cladocopium goreaui. The sequence continues at coordinate 236,507 of CAMXCT020000009.1, forward strand.
GTATTTGCCGTGTGTTTTTCATGTTTTTTTTTTTTCTGGATGTTTCATCAATGGTTGTTCCAAAGTTGAGTCGCCAAAGATCACCTCAATCCAGGAGAGCAGATGAGACAAGCCTTGGGTGCTTCTTTGGCGGCCACCAGGACGCCATGAACTGGATGCCCTTGTGGAGTCCATAAAGTTTTAATTTCCATGTTTTTTGCGGTGTTTGTTTCTAAGGATGACTATATGTTTTATGATGTTGTAACATGTTTATACATGTTTGTCTATAATATGTGCTACTATCAATTTTCAAGGATTTTGGGTGTGATGGGAATGGGCTGGTGGATGGCCCGATTTCCATAGTTTTCATCAGATCTTGCAGCGTGCCTTTGGGATAGCATCAGGAGAGAGGCAGCGAGAGAGGAGCCTGCGCAAATGGCTCTTCCAGCCCGGAGCTCAGCTCGGATGTTTCAATCAACTCGACTCCTGGTAGTTTTTCTTTGGGGGGGAGGTGGGTCCATTTTAAACGACAACAAATAGCAGATGATGGATGATGGATGATGGATGGTAGATGATTCAGATGATCACGCACTAATTAACTATATAACTTGGGGTTGATCTCAAGTTGATGTCTCAAGTTAACAAGCCAGGATTCGTGCGACATGACAGCTTTGTCGGTCTATGTCGGTCACAGGTGGTTCCCATGCCGGAGCCGGTAGCCAATGAGGTGGGCTCTTCCGATGTGTGAATGAAACTTACCCTCTGGTAATTTAACATAGCTATTGAAAATGGCTATTTATAGTGGATTTTCCCACTAAAAATGGTGATTTTCCATAGTTATGTTAGTTTACCAGAGGGTATGTCATTGGTATTGGGACAAATCATGAATCCAATCTTTTGGATCAATTCCTTGTATTGGGAATCATTGTACTAGTATGTGGGAATCATGAATTATCCCAATTGCATTGGGAAACTCATTCCCGAAGCTTTTTTATCCTTTTTTCATCTTTTTCGCTATGGAATGATGGTTCAACTTTGATCTCATTTGTTGATATTCAATGTCAATCGTGTCGGCCATTCTTTTGCTGGTTTCAATCTGGATGTCTATCGTCATTGATCTCAAGGAAATCAACTCCAATGACTTTCACTATCTTTCATTGACGATCAGTTTCCCCTACTTCAAACAACACAACACATGCTATATGTATATATATATATATACACGGTTAATACATTTGAGTACTATATTTATACTGTATAGAGATAAGTTTGGACTAGTTTATTAATATCCCCCTGGGAAATAGCTGGATTAAATCAAGGGGGTTGAGCTCCAAAAACAGGTTCATTTTGTACAGGGGTTTCCCTCTGTGGTTGGGCTTCACTGGGGAGGGTTGTGATTCTATAGAGGTCTCAGGGTGTCAAACCCGAGCTTGGAGGTCTACGTTTTATATTAAGGCTAGCTTGGTGCATATGGTGTTGTTTGTTTTTTTTAATATTGATTTCCATTTTATGCTAGACTCGAGCCAAGGCTTGGGGTTCAATCTTTGTACCATGCTAAAATGCACCTCAAAAATCAAGCCCTTGTTCCGATTTTTCCACTGTGAGGCTTGGGGGTCTTGATTATGTAGCCAACCCAGCCTACCCAGTGAAGAATGTAGACCCTTTTTCTACTTAACATTTCACACAAACTGAACCTTGGAGGCCTCGATTGTGTACAGTTGAACTCTTCTTGGGGGTCCTGATTATATATAGAAAAAAACATGTTTTTCTTGGGGGTCCTGATTTTGTACCTATAGAATCAGACACCTCAACCCTTTAGGTGAATTCCCAAGAGGATTTATTAGATTTATTAATTGTGTTTGTATAGAGAGTCCATCCCTGCCGTAGGCTGAGTCGGAAGAGGCCGAGGCGCCGCCGGCGCCTCCGGCGCCAACGCCAGCTGCGCGGCCGCGGGCGGAGGCGCCGGATGCGAAGCGCCTGGCGGCGGCAGCGGCGGCGGCCCGTGGAGCGAGAGGTTGGTGATTTAGCCGTAAAAACCCATGAAACACGTGGACAACAACCAGGGTTGATGGTTGTTAACCCCAAAAAATCGCCTGAAAATCCTGTCAGAAAAGGTGTTCAATGAAACTGGGATGTGGGCTCTTGGGATCGTTGAAGCTGCATTGAGTCAATTCTTCAGCGTGGCACAGGTCTTCAAGGCCGTGAAAGCGACTCCGACAGCGACTCGGAGCCCCTGAAATGGTCCGGTGTTGGGGTCGTTGCATCAATTGCCAGGGGCCTGAGGTGAGTGAGGTGAGCCCTTTGTTTTTTTTCACAGCTTACAGTGTAACAGCTTACAGCTTGGAGAATCTCGAGGTGCTGGACTGCAACTTGGGATAATTACATTGGATGCTACATTGCCACCAGGAGTACTCGAGCATGAGCTCGGATGACGAGGAGGAAGAAGAGGAGGTGACACCGCTTGCTCATGTTGCGGCTACAATACAGCATACATGATCATATTATATCATATCATGTCCTATCATGTCATACACCGTGGTTGTAAGAAAGCAGTCGGTCTGAACAGCACTTGGAAAACGTATGGTTGTTTCTTTTTGATACCATGGCATTTTGGCAACAAGTTCTTAGTGTTTCATACAGCATTGAAACCGTTGTGAACTGTCCACAATCTTCATCCCTTGATGCAGAAGTTCTTCCGCAGGCAATGACCACCCAACTTCATGACACGTAAAACAGCCGGCTCAGCCACAGGCGCAACCTCTCATGGCACTACCTGTGCCCACGGGTGGCCATGGCCTCGGTTTTCAATACATGTCATATGAAAAAACACAGAAAAATCATGAAAAAGACGTCAATCATTCAATGATGATTAATGTTTTGTTGTCAAACCATATGTGCCATGTGAGACGATAATTAGACACCATTTGTCACAAGCCGCACGAGGTCCTGAGCCGGACCTCAATGGCAAAGGTCCAAAGACAGCAGAACCCAAGGGGTGTGGACGCCAAGCTGTTGTGGATTCAAAATAAAAGATAGCTATAGATAGCTGGGATAGCTCGGAGAGCTGGGATTGTAAGTAATTGTTAGTAATCTTTATGCAATTAATTTTGATGGGAAATGATGATCAACCATAACAGTAAGTTCGAGGACATCCCTGGAATTCAGACAAACCGCTATTCCATGCGACAAATAAAACAGTGGGACAGGTATCTTCAGCTGCAGTGTTGCGGGGCTATCCGGGGCTTTTTGTTTGTTGTTGACAGGGTGAAAGGCAGATTGGCATGCCGAGGGATATGTCTCAAAATGTCTCTATCTACAGTAAAATGTCTCAAATATCTTAAACATATGGGAGCCGTCCAAAAACCCCAGAAAGGTTTTTAGTAAAGGACCTATTCTCGCATTTTTCCCATGGTCTAAAACCTGCATCGCGCAAGTTTCGCGCAAGGGCGGCCCAAGGTACGCGCAAGTACTATTGTTATCATTATTACAAGTATTTTTTTAATTTGACATTTTGATTACTACTACTACTACGACGACGACGACGACTACAACTACTACTACTACTACCACTACCACTACCACTACTACTACTACTGCTACTACTACTACATTACCACTACTACTACTACAACTACTACCACTACTACTACTACTACTACTTCTACTACTACTACTACTACTAGTACTACTACTACTACTACTACTCCTACTCCTACTACTACTACTACTCCTGCTATTACTACTACTATTACTACTACTACCACTACTACCACTACTACTACTACTACAACAACTACAACTACATTACCACTACTACTACTACTACTACTACTGTATCTGATTTAGACCTTAAATATTAACATCTCGAGTTGATAAACATAGATAACCAGGGTGGTAAATAGGCCATCCAAAGAAAAAGGAGCAGATAGATAGATAAATAGATAGATAGATAGATAGAGATAAAGCAGCCAACGCCATGCAGCAGCAGTCCGGAGATGGTGAGCAGGAAGGTGTTTCAGAGTGGTTTCAGACCTCTTTTGGGCTTGTTTTTTGGGTACCCCCAGCTTTGGGAGATGAAAAAAGAAAGAGAAAAGGTAGAGAAAGAGAGGGAGAAAGAGAGAGAGAGAGAGACAGAGAGAGGAAGAGGGAAAGAGAGAGAGAGAGATAGAGAGAGAGAGAGAGGAAGATGGAAGATGGAGACAAACAGAAGGCGAGAGAGAGAAAGAGAGACAGAGAGAGGAAGAGGGAGAGGAGAGAGAGAGCGTTGTAAATGGTGAGCAGCGGGGTGTTTCAGAGTGGTTTCAGACCTCTTTTTGTCCGTAGGCTACCTCAGCTTTGGAGAAAAAACAGGAAAGAACGGGAAAAGAAAGAATAGAAGGGAGAAAGAGACAGAGAGAAAGAAGAAGTCTTGAGACGGTGAGCAGGAAGATGTGTCGAACTGGTTTCAGACCTCTTTTGGGGCCGGTTATGGGGCTACCTAGTTCTTAAGACATCCAAAAGAAGGGACTCAAAACAGATTGTACTTGAAACACATGCGGTCCGGAAAGACGTGCAACGGTCCGGAAAAGCAAGCGCCCAAAACGTACTCTAATCGTAGCGATTGCGGTCCGGAAAGGCATGCAGCGGTCCGGAAAAGCGAGCACCCAAAACGTACTCTAATTGTAGCCATTGTGGTCCGGAAAGACCTGCAGCGGTCCGGAAAAGCAAGCACGCAAAAAGTATTCTAATTGTAGCCATTGTGGTCCGGAAAGACCTGCAGCGGTCCGGAAAAGCAAGCACCCAAAGAGTATTCTAATTGTAGATTTCGCGGTCCGGAAAGACATGCAGCGGTCCGGAGCAGCAAGCACCCAAAACGTACTCTAATGTAGATATTGCGGTCCGGAAAGACCTGCAGCGGTCCGGAAAAGCAAGCACCCAAAACGTACTCTAATTGTAGCCATTGTGGTCCGGAAAGACCTGCAGCGGTCCGGAAAAGCAAGCACCCAAAACGTACTCTAATTGTAGATATCGCGGTCCGGAAAGACCTGCAGCGGTCCGGAAAAGCAAGCACCCAAAACGTGCTCTAATTGTAGCCATTGTGGTCCGGAAAGACCTGCAGCGGTCCGGAAAAGCAAGCACCCAAAAACGCAGCGGTCGGGAAAAGAGGATAGCACGAGACAGAGATGGAGACAAACAGAAGGCGAGAGAGAGAGAGAGAGACAGAGAGACAGAGAGACAGAGAGAGGAAGAGGGAGAGGAGAGAGAGAGCGTTGTAAATGGTGAGCAGCGGGTGTTTCAGAGTGGTTTCAGACCTCTTTTTGTCCTTAGGCTACCTCAGCTTGGGAGAAAAAACAGGAAAGAACGGGAAAAGAAAGAAGAGAAGGGAGAAAGAGAGGAGAGACAAAGCAAGCACCCAAAACGTACTCTAATTGTAGCCATTGTGGTCCGGAAAGACCTGCAGCGGTCCTAATGTCTACAATTAGAATACTTTTTGGGTGCTTGCTTTTCAGGACCGCTGCAGGTCTTTCCGGACCACAATGGCTACAATGAGTACATTTTGGGTGCTTGCTTTTCCGGACCGCTGCATGTCTTTCGGACCGTACTGTCTACAATTAGAGTACGTTTTGCGTGCTTGCTTTTCCGGACCGCTGCATTAGAGTACTTTTTGGGTGCTTGCTTTTCCGGACCGCTGCACGTCTTTCCGGACCACAATGGCTACAATTAGAGTACTTTTTGGGTGCTTCCTTTTCCGGACCGCTGCATGTCTTTCCGGACCACAATGGCTACAATTAGAGTACGTTTTGGGTGCTTGCTTTTCCGGACCGCTGCAGGTCTTTCCGGACCGCGATATCTACAATTAGAGTACTTTTTTGGTGCTTGCTTTTCCGGACCGCTGCAGGTCTTTCCGGACCACAATGGCTACAATTAGAGTACGTTTTGGGTGCTTGCTTTTCCTGACCGCTGCATGTCTTTCGGACCGTAATGTCTACAATTAGAGTACGTTTTGGATGCTTGCTTTTCCGGACCGCTGCATGTCTTTCCGGACCACAATGGCTACAATTAGAGTACGTTTTGGGTGCTTGCTTTTCCGGACCGCTGCAGGTCTTTCCGGACCACAATGGCTACAATTAGAGTACGTTTTCGGTGCTTGCTTTGTCTCTGTCTCTTTCTCCCTTCTCTTCTTTCTTTTCCCGTTCTTTCCTGTTTTTTCTCCAAAGCTGAGTTAGCCTAAGGACAAAAAGAGGTCTGAAACCACTCTGAAACACCCGCTGCTCACCATTTACAACGCTCTCTCTCTCCTCTCCCTCTTCCTCTCTCTATCTCTCTCTCTCTCTCTCTCTGTCTCTCGTGCTATCCTCTTTTCCCGACCGCTGCATGTTTTTCCGGACCGTAATGTCTACAATTAGACTACGTTTTGGGTGCTTGCTTTTCCGGACCGCTGCATGTCTTTCCGGACCGTAATGTCTACAATAAGAGTACGTTTTGGGTGCTTGCTTTTCCGGACCGCCGCAGGTCTTTCCGGACCACAATGTCTACAATTAGAGTACGTTTTGGGTGCTTGCTTTTCCGGACCGCTGCACGTCTTTCCGGACCGCAATATCTACAATTAGAGTACTTTTTGGGTGCTTGCTTTTCGGGACCGCTGCAGGTCTTTCCGGACCACAATGACTACAATTAGAGTACGTTTTGGGTGCTTGCTTTTCCGGACCGCTGCATGTCTTTCGGACCGCGATATCTACAATTAGAGTACGTTTTGGGTGCTTGCTTTTCCGGACAGCTGCATGTCTTTCCGGGCCGCAATGTCTACAATTAGAGTACTTTTTGAGTGCTTGCTTTTCCGGACCGCTGCTCATCTTTCCGGACCGCAATGTCTTCAATTCTACAATTAGAGTGCGTTTTGGGTGCTCGCTTTTCCGGACCGCTGCATGCCTTTCCGGACCGCAATCGCTACGATTAGAGTACGTTTTGGGTGCTTGCTTTTCCGGACCGTTGCACGTCTTTCCGGACCGCATGTGTTTCAAGTACAATCTGTTTTGAGCCCCTTCTTTTGGATGTCTTAAGAACTATAGCCCCATAACCGGCCCCAAAAGAGGTCTGAAACCAGTTCGACACATCTTCCTGCTCACCGTCTCAAGACTTTTTCTTTCTCTCTGTCTCTTTCTCCCTTCTCTTCTTTCTTTTCCCGTTGTTTCCTGTTTTTTCTCCAAAGCTGAGGTAGCCTACGGACAAAAAGAGGTCTGAAACCACTCTGAAACACCCCGCTGCTCACCATTTACAACGCTCTCTCTCTCTCTCCTCTCCCTCTTCCTCTCTCTGTCTCTCTCTCTCTCTCGCCTTCTGTTTGTCTCCATCTTCCATCTTCCTCTCTCTCTCTCTCTCTCTATCTCTCTCTCTCTCTCTCTTTCCCTCTTCCTCTCTCTGTCTCTCTCTCTCTCTGTCTCTCTCTCTCTCTCTCTTTCTCTACCTTTTCTCTTTCTTTTTCATCTCCCAAAGCTGGGGGTACCCAAAAAACAAGCCCAAAAGAGGTCTGAAACCACTCTGAAACACCTTCCTGCTCACCATCTCCGGACTGCTGCTGCATGGCGTTGGCTGCTTTATCTCTATCTATCTATCTATCTATCTATCAGAATTTATTTCCTTGTATGTTGTGTTCAAGTCTTTTCTGTCTGTAAATTGTTCTTTTCATCAAGGTCAGCTAGACCCCCCGAAGGGGTCTGAAACTACTCTGAAACCGCTCTGAAACCACAGAAGTTCAACACGTGCAGAGCTACTTCCCAGTACTACTTCCCAGTACTACTGTGTACTACAAAGCTTGCACAAAACACTTCCCAGTACTACTGTGTACTACAAAGCTTGCACAAAGCACTTCCCAGTACTACTGTGTACTACAAAGCTTGCACAAAGCACTTCCCAGTACTACTGTGTACTACAAAGCTTGCACAAAGCACTTCCCAGTACTACTTTGTACTACAAAGCTTGCACAAACTACTTCCCAGCACTACTGTGTACTACAAAGCTTGCACAAACTACTTCCCAGTACTAATTTGCACTACAAAGCTTGCACAAACTACTTCCCAGTACTACTTTGTACTACATGGCTTGCACAAACTACTTCCCAGTACTACTGTGTACTACAAAGCTTGCACAAACTACTTCCCAGTACTACTTTGCACTACAAAGCTTGCACAAACTACTTCCCAGTACTACTTTGTACTACAAAGTTTGCACAAACTACTTCCCAGTACTACTGTGTACTACAAAGCTTGCACAAACTACTTCCCAGTACGAAATACTAAGTGAATACTAAATATTTAACATTCGAAAACAAGCACGAGAATAATGATGAAAAACAACTGAAATGATGAAAGTGATCCGGGAGTGTGGTCGCGCAAGAAACGCGCAAGGTTGGCGCAAGCTCGGCCCAAGAGGCCTTTGTGGGAACAGTAATTTAGGACAACCCCCATATATATATAATATATATATATAATTATATATATATTTGCAAAAAAATGCAGATGTACACATATAATTAATCAACATATTTGAATCTATTGAAATCACTTTAGTATATCAGTATATTCAAATATCATAATATCCAACAATATAAAGGCACGCGATGTGCACATGCTGTTTTGGCCTGAGGCACAAAGAAGACAAAGCATTGCGGCAGAAACTTCTAGGTCTGGGCCTTATAGGTGACCAAAAGGGGCGACTCCGTGGCTCCCTATGAGTGGCTCAGTATGGCTCAATCGTTGCCATTCGGGCCATTCGGGCCATCCATTTGTTGTATGGGTAACTAGTTGGCAACCCCTAAACAGCAACTGGCAACGGTGACAACTGACAATAGGCTCATAGAGGCGACGAACTGTGTTTCTGCCTTTCTGAACGTGATCGAATGGAAGGAAGATGTTTTTGTGCACTTGCTGAATGTCCCCTTCAGTTCTGCTCATCGGAGCTATGAGTTCACCAAGGACAGATCTTCGAACAATTGTCAGACTACTGCGGTACTCCGAAGAGGTCCCCCATGAAGGCAATGCGACCGGACGGGACCGACAGGGATCGCTGGACCTCTAAATTTTAGAGGTGCAAACTGTCGCTGGACGGCAGGGGATGCAGCGCTTCGTCACAATGGCTGGGAGCCTCAATTGTTTCTTCAGAAACGAAAACTTGCTGAAACACCTAGCGCATGAACCCCCAGTATACGTACACACACACATAGATAGAAAGATAATTAGATAGGATAGATAAGATAGATAGACAGACGTGATCTCAGCGTCCCCGCATGATTTGCATTGATTTGCTTTCTCATATTGTATGCAAGGTTGGTGGATTTGCCATCAGAATGGCATCAGCTTTGGCCCAGTTTGCATTAGCTACGAACAATCAGACATCTCAATCTTACCGGTAGTTGTTCTTCAGTCGTTGTTGTGGGCAAATGACGCTGCCTGATATCAACGGCATTATTCCCATCAATCATCATTAAACTTAGAGCAAACGTGCTCAGAAAAGATCCGGCGAACTCCCTCAGACCATGGCCCACAAGCGGCACTGGGGACTCACAATGGTCACAATGCGCATGCTCTTCTGGTGCATTTTGACGCTGCTACGCGCCGAAGGGCATGAGGAAGGGGAGGGCGAAAGGCGTGCTGGAGATTTCGTAGGAACACACAACGAGAACGATGGCCTGCAAGATGGGCGCCATGATCGATTTCCTTGCACGAAGGAGCCCCAGGTAATACCTTGGGACAATGCCCATGTCTTCAAGATCAATCATGAGCCCTTCACAGATGAGAAGAAGGCTGGTTTTGATATGTTGCGTATTCTGTTTTGACCCCTTCTTTTCCCCACATTTTTTCAAACCAGGGGGTTTCACCATGGCTTTCTTTGCTGCAACTTTATGAGGGGATCCATGGATATCTCACCAAGCAACCGCTCTTCTCGCAGGTCTTCGTGAGGAAAGGTGAGGTCCCTCCACTGACACAGGTCAGTGTGGCAGATTTCAAGGATGGCGGCTACTTTGAGGCCCATGACCACGAAGACATGTTCGAGCGCCTGAGACTTCACCACGGTGCAAAGCGCAGTTTCATTCATAGTTTACCTATGCTACCTATGTTTACTTGCACGAGGGACAATTATTTAAATCGTGCCATGGGAATGCTGCAAATAAAACCTCAGGTTGGTTGGTGATTTAAGTTGTTTTTCTTGTTATTGCTTCAAAAATTCAAACCACTGACTTTGCTCCTTTTCGTTGGTAAGATGCACTGTATTCAATAGTCATTCAATAGCCGGGGTGCAGAAGTCTAAACCCATATTGTCCATACCCATGTCGGCCCATGTCTCAGGATCTTTTACGTTCTTAACGGGAGCGGGAAATTTGCCATCACCGAACGTGGCATTGACGGAGAGTCGTGGCGCCGCGAAGAAATCAAAGCAGAAGCCCGGCAGTCAACAGATTCAGCATCATACACATAGCATCATAATTATGATCTGAAGCGTTAGTGAGAAAGATGGAAAGTCACGAAAGCTAGCGGTAGCTGGAGTTTACTCCACCCCCGAAGCTCCCCAACCATGGAGTGCTGAGCTCTCGATCTGTCCCATATCAAAGCCCCATGTTTCCAAGTCGAACCTTAGATTTTGAAAATTTTGGGAAACTCCCCGGGCCTAGAGTATATGACAAGGATGTGGACTTGGCAACTTGTCAGTACTGGATCTTTGTCATCTCACAGGACGTCCGTAAATGTTGAAAATCAAATGCCATGTCAGGCCATTGTTTGAAACAAGCACCTTGGAAACACCACGCCTGAAGGGAACGGAATTCTATGATTTTCATTAATTTTCTATGCATCCTTGCCCTTGGGCAATTGTGGGAATGCCTTTAAGAGATTGGATGCTTGAGTGCCAGGGCATGTGGTGCTCTAGAATCCTTCGTCATTGAGATGCATCGCCAAGGAACCCGGCTTGTTTTTACACGTACCACCTGGTGTTCAGCATGTTGCTTGCCTGTGATGTCCTGTGATCATCTGTGATCAACGTGGACTTTTGATTTCCTGATTTTGTTGATTTCTGTTGTGTGTGTGTGTTAGCAGCTTGTGTGCGCAGATGAGGTTGAACAGTAATTGCCATGTTCCACTGCTCCACTGCTCCACTACACACGCACACTGTATGCTGCATACTCATAAAATCTCATACATATTATATATATATATATTTAAGGGCTGCCGCCCCTGCCGCCGACCCCGGAAGAAGTGGCAACGAATCAAACCAAATGGGCACAAATATTCTTCGGTGCTTCGCACTTTCAGGTCTTCTCAACGAAGCAAACCACAGAAAGCCTCCGCAATATAAAACCATGATTTCTGTTTTTGGAATTTGATGGATTTTGGCTGGTATGTATGTATGCAATGCAATGTAATGTAATGTACTGTAAATGTACTGTAAATATGTATCGTAATGTAATGTAGCGTTAGTATTATATATATACTCTTATATATATATATATGTATATGTATATGTATGTATATATATATATATATGTGTATATATATATACATATATATACATATATGTACATATATATATATATATTGATATATATATATATATTGATATATATATATATATGTCTATATACACATATGCATTAGTTACAGATGTATACCAGGACTTTGTCCTTGGACCTATTTGTGTCAGTTAAGCTACTCTTCTGAAACCCAAAGAAAAAAATGATTGTAGCTACTTTTTCCTCCTGTTTCCTGCTGCTGCTGCTGCTGCTGCTGCTGCTGCTGCTCCTGCTCCTGCTACTCCGGTGGCAGGCTGCGACGCCAAAAATCGAACCACTCCCAGCAGCAAATCCCCATGGCAGTGAAGGACGGAAAAGCATCAAAATTGCGCCCAAAAACTGCCTAATGTAACTTCTGAAACCCATAGAAAAGGATGATTTTTAGCTACTTTTTCCTCCTGTTTCCTCCTGCTGCTGCTGCTGCTCCTGCTACTCTTCTGAAACCTATAGAAAAAAATGATTGTAGCTACTTTTTCCTCCTGTTTCCTGCTGCTGCCCCTGCTGCTGCCCCTGCTCCTGCTACTCCGGTGGCAGGCTGCGACACCAAAAATCGAACCACTCCCAGCAGCAAATCCCCATGGCAGTGAAGGACGGAAAGCATCAAAATTGCACCCGAAAACTGCCTAATGTAACTTCTGAAACCCATAGAAAAAGATGATTTTAGCGACTTTTTCCTCCTGTTTCCTCCTGCTGCTGCTGCTGCTCCTGCTCCTGCTACTCTTCGGAAACCTATAGAAAAAATGATTGTAGCTACTTTTTTAGCTACTTTTTCCTCCTGTTTCCTGCTGCTGCTGCTCCTGCTCTTGCTACTCCGGTGGCAGGCTGCGATGCCTAAAATCGAACCACTCCCAGCAGCAAATCCCCATGGCAGTGAAGGACGGAAAAGCATCAGAATTGCGCCCAAAAACTGCCTAACGTAACTTCTGAAACCCATAGAACCTGCTACTTTTCTGAAACCCATAGAAAAAAATAATTCAATTGTAGCTACCTTTTCCTCCTGTTTCCTGCTGCTGCTGCTGCTGCTCCTGCTCCTGCTACTCCGGTGGCAGGCTGCGACGCCAAAAATCGAACCACTCCCAGCAGCAAATCCCCATGGCAGTGAAGGAGGGAAAGCATCAAAATTGCACCCGAAAACTGCCTAATGTAACTTCTGAAACCCATAGAAAAAGATGATTTTAGCGACTGTTTCCTCCTGTTTCCTCCTGCTGCTGCTGCTGCTCCTGCTCCTGCTACTCTTCTGAAACCTATAGAAAAAAATGATTTGATTGTAGCTACTTTTTCCTCCTGTTTCCTGCTGCTGCTGCTGCTGCTGCTCCTGATCCTGCTACTCCGGTGGCAGGCTGCGGCTGCGGCGCCTATAGTCAAACCATTCCCAGCAGCAAATCCCCATGGCAGTGAAGGACGGAAAAGCATCAAAATTGCGCCCAAAAACTGCCTAATGTAACTTCTGAAACCTATAGAAAAAGATGATTTTAGCTACTTTTTTCTCCTGTTTCCTCCTGCTGCTGCTGCTCCTGCTCCTGCTACTCTTCTGAAACCTGTAGAAAAAAATGCTTGTAGCTACTTTTTCCTCCTGTTTCCTGCTGCTGCCCCTGCTGCTGCTGCTGCTCCTGCTACTCCGGTGGCAGGCTGCGACGCCAAAAATCGAACCACTCCCAGCAGCAAATCCCCATGGCAGTGAAGGACGGAAAAGCATCAAAATTGTGCCCAAAAACTGTCTAATGTAACTTCTGAAACCCATAGAAAAGGATGATTTTTAGCTACTTTTTCCTCCTGTTTCCTCCTGCTGCTGCTGCTCCTGCTCCTGCTACTCTTCTGAAACCTATAGAAAAAAATGATTGTAGCTACTTTTTCCTCCTGTTTCCTGCTGCTGCCCCTGCTGCTGCTCCTGCTCCTGCTACTCCGGTGGCAGGCTGCGACACCAAAAATCGAACCACTCCCAGCAGCAAATCCCCATGGCAGTGAAGGACGGAAAGCATCAAAATTGCACCCGAAAACTGCCTAATGCAACTTCTGAAACCCAAACTTCTAAAACCCATAGAAAGGATGATTTTAGCGACTTTTTCCTCCTGCCTCCTCCTGCTGCTGCTGCTGCTCCTGCTGCTGCTACTCTTCTGAAACCTACTCTTCTGAAACCTATAGGAAAAAAATGAGTGTAGCTACTTTTTCCTCCTGTTTCCTGCTGCTCCTGATCCCGCTACTCCGGTGGCAGGCTGCGGCGCCTATAGTCAAACCATTCCCAGCAGCAAATCCCCTAGCAGGTTCTATGGGTTTCAGAAGTTACATTAGGCAGTTTTTGGGCGCAATTTTGATGCTTTTCCGTCCTTCACTGCCATACTTTTCTGAAACCCATAGAAAAAATAATTGTAGCTACCTTTTCCTCCTGTTTCCTGCTGCTGCTGCTGCTGCTGCTCCTGCTCCTGCTACTCCGGAGGCAGGCTGCGACGCCAAAAATCGAATCACTCCCAGCAGCAAATCCCCATGGCAGTGAAGGACGGAAAAGCATCAAAATTGCGCCCAAAAACTGCCTAATGTAACTTCTGAAACCCATAGAAAAAGATGATTTTTGGGTGCTTTTTCCTCCTCTTTCCTCCTGCTGCTGCTACTACTCCTGCTCCTGCTACTCCGGTGGCAGGCTGCGACGCCAAAAATCGAACCATTCCCAGCAGCAAATCCCCATGGCACTGAAGGACGGAAAAGTACAAAATTGCGCCCAAAAACTGCCTAATGTAACTTCTGAAACCCATAGAAAAAGATGAAAGATGATTTTAGCTACTTTTTCCTCCTGTTTCCTCCTGCTGCTGCTGCTGCTCCTGCTACTCTTCTGAAACCTGTAGAAAAAATGCTTGTAGCTACCTTTTCCTCCTGTTTCCTGCTGCTGCTGCTGCTCCTGCTCCTGCTACTCCGGTGGCAGGCTGCGACGCCTAAAATCGAACCACTCCCAGCAGCAAATCCCCATGGCAGTGAAGGACGGAAAAGCATCAAAATTGCGCCCAAAAATTGCCTAATGATCTTCTGAAACCCATAGAAAAAGATGATTTCGGCGACTTTTTCCTCCTGCCTCCTGCTGCTGCTGCTGCTCCTGCTCTTGCTACTCCGGTGGCAGGCTGCGATGCCTAAAATCGAACCACTCCCAGCAGCAAATCCCCATGGCAGTGAAGGACGGAAAAGCATCAAAATTGTGCCCAAAAACTGCCTAATGTAACTTCTGAAACCCATAGAAAAAGATAATTTTAGCTACTTTTTTCTCCTGTTTCCTCCTGCTGCTGCTGCTGCTGCTCCTGCTACTCTTCTGAAACCCAAAGAAAAAAATGATTGTAGGTACTTTTTCCTCCTGTTTCCTGCTGCTGCTGCTGCTCCTGCTACTCCGGTGGCAGGCTGCGACGCCAAAAATCGAACCACTCCCAGCAGCAAATCCCCATGGCAGTGAAGGACGGAAAAGCATCAAAATTGCGCCCAAAAACTGCCTAATGTAACTTCTGAAACCCATAGAAAAGGATGATTTTTAGCTACTTTTTCCTCCTGTTTCCTCCTGCTGCTGCTGCTCCTGCTCCTGCTACTCTTCTGAAACCTATAGAAGAAAATGATTGTAGCTACTTTTTCCTCCTGTTTCCTGCTGCTGCTGCTGCTGCTGCTCCTGCTCCTGCTACTCCGGTGGCAGGCTGCGACGCCAAAAATCGAACCACTCCCAGCAGCAAATCCCCATGGCAGTGAAGGACGGAAAAGCATCAAAATTGCGCCCAAAAACTGCCTAATGTAACTTCTGAAACCCATAGAAAAGGATGATTTTTAGCTACTTTTTCCTCCTGTTTCCTCCTGCTGCTGCTGCTCCTGCTCCTGCTACTCTTCTGAAACCTATAGAAAAAAATGATTGTAGCTACTTTTTCCTCCTGTTTCCTGCTGCTGCCCCTGCTGCTGCTCCTGCTCCTGCCAATGCGGTGGCAATGCGGTGGCAGGCTGCGACGCCAAAAATCGAACACTCCCAGCAGCAAATCTCCATGGCAGTGAAGGACGGAAAGCATCAAAATTGCACCCGAAAACTGCCTAATGTAACTTCTGAAACCCATAGAAAAAGATGATTTTAGCGACTTTTTCCTCCTGTTTCCTCCTGCTGCTGCTGCTCCTGCTCCTGCTACTCTTCTGAAACCTATAGAAAAAATGATTGTAGCTACTTTTTCCTCCTGTTTCCTGCTGCTGCTGCTGCTGCTGCTGCTCCTGATCCTGCTACTCCGGTGGCAGGCTGCGGCGCCTATAGTCAAACCATTCCCAGCAGCAAATCCCCATGGCAGTGAAGGACGGAAAAGCATCAAAATTGCGCCCAAAAACTGCCTAATGTAACTTCTGAAACCCATAGAACCTGCTACTTTCCTGAAACCCATGGAAAAAATAATTGTAGCTACCTTTTCCTCCTGTTTCCTGCTGCTGCTGCTGCTGCTCCTCCTGCTCCTGCTACTCCGGTGGCAGGCTGCGACGCCAAAAATCGAACCACTCTCAGCAGCAAATCCCCATGGCAGTGAAGGACGGAAAAGCATCAAAATTGCGCCCAAAAACTGCCTAATGTAACTTCTGAAACCCATAGAAAAAGAGATATGATTTTGGCTGCTTTTTCCTCCTGTTCCCTCCTCTTTCCTCCTGCTGCTGCTACTACTCCTGCTCCTGCTACTCCAGGCTGGGACGCCAAAAATCGAACCACTCCCAGCAGCAAATCCCCATGGCACTGAAGGACGGAAAAGTACAAAATTCCGCCCAAAAACTGCCTAATGTAACTTCTGAAACCCATAGAAAAAGATGATTTTAGCTACTTTTTCCTCCTGTTTCCTCCTGCTGCTGCTGCTCCTGCTACTCTTCTGAAACCCATAGAAAAAATGATTGTAGCTACCTTTTCTTCCTGTTTCCTGCTGCTGCTGCTGCTGCCTAGAAAGCGACAGTTTGACGTCTAGTTTGACTTCAACTTCTGAAACCCATAGGCTGCGACGCCAAAAATCGAACCACTCCCAGCAGCAAATCCCCATGGCAGTGAAGGACGGAAAAGCATCAAAATTGCACCCAAAAACTGCCTAATGTAACTTCTGAAACCCATAGAAAAAGAGATGTGATTTTGGCTGCTTTTTCCTCCTCTTTCCTCCTGCTGCTGCTACTACTCCTGCTCCTGCTACTCCGGTGGCAGGCTGCGACGCCAAAAATCGAACCACTCCCAGCAGCAAATCCCCATGGCACTGAAGGACGGAAAAGTACAAAATTGCGCCCAAAAACTGCCTAATGTAACTTCTGAAACCCATAGAAAAAGAAAAAATGATGATTTTAGCTACTTTTTCGTCCTGTTTCCTCCTGCTGCTGCTGCTGCTCTTGCTACTCTTCTGAAACCCATAGAAAAAATGATTGTAGTCCCTTTTTTTCCTGTTTCCTGCTGCTGCTGCTGCTGCTGCCTAGAAAGCTACAGTTTGACGTCTAGTTTGACTTCAACTTCTGAAACCCATAGAAAATGATGCTTTTAACTCCTTTTTCGTCCTGCTGCTCCTGCTCCTTCCGTTCAAAAAACAGCTACCAGATGGGAACACACCATCCACTCCAGCTGCTGCTGGTTGCTGCTGGTGCTACTGCAGCTGCTGCAGAAGTGGTAGTAGTCCGAAACACGGGTCAAAAGTATTATGCTGCTGCTGCAGCTGCTGCAGAAGTGGTAGTAGTCCGAAACACGGGTCAAAAGTATTATTCCCTGGCGCGCTCCCCCTTGCGTCTGCCGGGGTCGGCGGATTTTTATACCACTGTTTGTACAATGAGACATACAACCCTCCTGTTGCTCCTGTTGCTGCTGCTGCTCTTCCTCCCGACGCTGAAAACGCACCCTCCCGGACAGGGAAACACAGTGGCCCCGAAGGACGGAACAGCGCCAAAATCGAGCCCAAAAAGTGCCTAATGTCATTTCTGAAACCCTAGAAAAACAATAGTTTTGGACAAGGTTTTATGGTTTTCGACAAATTTTTATACCACTGTTTGTACAATGAAACATACAACCCTCCTGTTGCTCCTGTTGCTGCTGCTGCTCTTCCTCCCGAGGCTGAAAACGCACCCTCCCGGACAGGGAAACACAGTGCCCTGAAGGACGGAACAGCGCCAAAATCGAGCCCAAAAAGTCCCTAACGTCCCTTCTGAAACCCTAGAAAAACAATAGTTTTGGATTTTGGACAAGGTTTTATGGTTTTCGACAAATTTTTATACCATTGTTTGTACAATGAGACATAGAACCCTCCTGTTGCTCCTGTTGCTGCTGCTGCTCTTCCTCCCGAGGCTGAAAACGCACCCTCCCGGGCAGGGAAACACAGTGGCTCTGAAGGACGGAACAGCGCCAAAATCGAGCCCAAAAAGTCCCTAACGTCCCTTCTGAAACCCTAGAAAAACAATAGTTTTGGACAAGGTTTTATGGTTTTCGACCAATTTTTATACCACTGTTTGTACAATGAGACATAGAACCCTCCTGCTGCTCCTGTTGCTGCCGCTGCTCTTCCTCCCGAGGCTGAAAACGCACCCTCCCGGACAGGGAAACACAGTGGCCCTGAAGGACGGAACAGCGCCAAAATCGAGCCCAAAAAGTCCCTAACGTCCCTTCTGAAACCCTAGAAAAACAATAGTTTTGGACAAGGTTTTATGGTTTTCGACCAATTTTTTTTCTTATTTTTTTTAATACCACTGTTTGTACAATGAGACATACAACCCTCCCGTTGCTCCTGTTGCTGCTGCTGCTCTTCCTCCCGAGGCTGAAAACGCACCCTCCCGGACAGGGAAACACAGTGGCCCTGAAGGACGGAACAGCGCCAAAATCGAGCCCAAAAAGTTCCTAACGTCCCTTCTGAAACCCTAGAAAAACAATATTTTGGATAAGGTTTTATGGTTTTCGACCAATTTTTATACCACTGTTTGTACAATGAGACATACAACCCTCCTGTTGCTCCTGTTGCTGCTGCTCCTCTTCCTCCCGAGGCTGAAAACGCATCCTCCCGGACAGGGAAACACAGTGGCCCTGAAGGACGGAACAGCGCCAAAATCGAGCCCAAAAAGTCCCTAACGTCCCTTCTGAAACCTTAGAAAAACAATAGTTTTGGACAAGGTTTGGTTTTTTGCCGACATATTTTTTTATGTTTTTTAATACCGCGTCCGTCTACCGCATCCGCGGAATTTCTTATCTCCACGGCCAACACTTTTGTACATGAAGACCATACAACCCTCTTTCCTCACGAAGGCTGCCATAAACTGCACCCTCCCGGACAGGCAAACACACTGGCCCTGAAGGACGGAACAGCGCCAAAATCGAGCCTAAAAAGTCCCTAACGTCCCTTCTGAAACCCTAGAAAAACAATCGTTTTGGACAAGGTTTTATGGTTTTCGACAAATTTTTATACCACTGTTTGTACAATGAGACATACAACCCTCCTGTTGCTCCTGTTGCTGCTGCTGCTCTTCCTCCCGAGGCTGAAAACGCATCCTCCCGGACAGGGAAACACAGTGGCCCTGAAGGACGGAACAGCGCCAAAATCGAGCCCAAAAAGTCCCTAACGTCCCTTCTGAAACCCTAGAAAAACAATAGTTTTGGACAAGGTTTTATGGCTTTCGACCAATTTTTATACCACTGTTTGTACAATGAGACATACAACCCTCCCGTTGCTCCTGTTGCTGCTGCTGCTCTTCCTCCCGAGGCTGAAAATGCACCCTCCCGGACAGGGAAACACAGTGGCCCTGAAGGACGGAACAGCGCCAAAATCGAGCCCAAAAAGTCCCTAACGTCCCTTCTGAAACCCTAGAAAAACAATAGTTTTGAACAAGGCTTTATGGTTTTCGACAAATTTTTATACCACTGTTTGTACAATGAGACATACAACCCTCCTGTTTTGGACAAGGTTGTATGGTTTTCGACCAATTTTTTTTTATTTTTTTTAAATACCACTGTTTGTACAATGAGACATACAACCCTCCCGTTGCTCCTGTTGCTGCTGCTGCTCTTCCTCCCGAGGCTGAAAACGCACCCTCCCGGACAGGGAAACACAGTGGCCCTGAAGGACGGAACAGCGCCAAAATCGAGCCCAAAAAGTCCCTAACGTCCCTTCTGAAACCCTAGAAAAACAATAGTTTTGGACAAGGTTTTACATGGTTTTCGACCAATTTTTATATCACTGTTTGTACAATGAGACATACAACCCTCCTGTTGCTCCTGTTGCTGCTGCTGCTCTTCCTCCCGAGGCTGAAAACGCATCCTCCCGGACAGGGAAACACAGTGGCCCTGAAGGACGGAACAGCGCCAAAATCGAGCCCAAAAAGTCCTTAACGTCCCTTCTGAAACCTTAGAAAAACAATAGTTTTGGACAAGGTTGTATGGTTTTCGACCAATTTTTTTTTTATTTATTTTTAATACCACTGTTTGTACAATGAGACATACAACGCTCCTGTTGCTCCTGTTGCTGCTGCTGCTCTTCCTCCCCCTCCCGGACAGGCAAACACACTGGCCCTGAAGGACGGAACAGCGCCAAAATCGAGCCTAAAAAGTCCCTAACGTCAACAATAGTTTGGACAAGGTTTTATCATGGTTTTCGACCAATTTTTATCCACTGTTTGTACATGCCGAGCATACACACCGCTCCTGTTGCTCCTGTTTTGCTGCTGCTGCTCTTCCTCCCGAGGCTGAAAACGCACCTCCCGGACAAGAAACACGTGGCCCTAATGGACTGAACAGCGCCAAAGATCGAGCCCAAAAGTCCACTAAACGTCCCTTCTGAACCTAGAAAAACAATAGCCCTTTGGACAAGGTTTTATGTTTTCTTCGGACCAAATTTTATACCACTGTTGGACAATGAGATCATACAGACCCTCCTGTTGCTCCTGTTGCTGCCAGGCTGCTCTTCCTCCCGAGTCTGAAAATGCACCCTCCCGGACAGGGAAACACAGTGGCCCTGAAGGACGGAACAGCGCCAAAATCGAGCCCAAAAAGTCCCTAACGTCCCTTCTGAAACCCTAGAAAAACAATAGTAGTTTTGGACAAGGTTTTATGGTTTTCGACCAATTTTTATACCACTGTTTGTACAATGAGACATACAACCCTCCTGTTGCTCCTGTTCCTGCCGCTGCTCTTCCTCCCGAGGCTGAAAACGCACCCTCCCGGACAGGGAAACACAGTGGCCCTGAAGGACGGAACAACGCCAAAATCGAGCCCAAAAAGTCCCTAACGTCCCTTCTGAAACCCTAGAAAAACAATAGTTTTGGACAAGGTTTTATGGTTTTCGACCAATTTTTATTTTATACCACTGTTTGTACAATGAGACATAGAACCCTCCTGTTGCTCCTGTTGCTGCTGCTGCTCTTCCTCCCGGGCTCAAACGCACCCTCCCAGGCCAGGGAAACACACGTGCCCTGAGCCGGAACAGCGCCAAAATCGAGCCCCAAAAGTCCCAACGTTCCCTCTGAAACCAGAAAAACAATATTTTAGTACCACGTTTGGTATCAATGAGACAACAACCCTCCTGTTCTCCTGTTGTGCCGCGGGTCTCCTCCCTGAGACAATAGGGGATGAAAACTCACCCTCCCGGACTAGGGAAGAACACAGTGGCCCGGAAGACGGAAACAGCTCGCCAAAATCGAGCCCAAAAAGTCCCTAACGTCCCTTCTGAAATCCTAGAAAAACACAATTTTTCGAGAGATTCTATCGCCTGAAGGTGTTCGAGATCTCGCACAAAGTTACCATCGAACTTGAACCTCGAGGATGCGGCCTCGAACGAACAGATCAGGGCGGGAAGGGCAACCCAAGGAGCCCCACGTACCTCGAGGAGACTCCGGGAAGAACCCCCCACCGGTAAAACAAAAACCCCGGAGTCAATGAATCGACGTACGTGACCGGTGGGAGGGGGACCCAACAGGGTCCCCCGGCAAAGGGTCATTGTCATTGTTGTTGTTGTTGTTCTTGTTCTTGTTCTTGTTCTTCTTGTTCTTGTTGTTGTTGTTGTTGTTGCTGTTGCTCTTGCTGTTGCTGCCATAAAATAAAAATAAAATAGAATCCTGCTGCCTGCTGCCTGCTGCTGCCTGCCGCTCCTGCCTGCTGCTGGCTGCTGCCTGCTCCTGCCTGCTGCTGGCTGTTGCTGGCTGCTGCTGGCTGCTGCTGGCTGCTGCTGGCTGCCTAACGCCGGCTGCTGCTGGTTGCTGCTGCCGGATGCTGCCTGCCAGACACCTACTGCTGCCTGCTGCTTGCTGCTGCCTGCTGCTCCTGCCTGCTGCTGGCTGCTGCCTGCTCCTGCCTGCTGCTGGCTGTTGCTGCTGCTGCTGGCTGCTGCTGGCTGCTGCTGGCTGCCTAACGCCGGCTGCTGCTGGTTGCTGACCCTCCTGTTGCTCCTGTTGCTGCTGCTGCTCTTCCTCCCGAGGCTGAAAACGCACCCTCCCGGACAGGGAAACACAGTGGCCCTGAAGGACGGAACAGCGCCAAAATCGAGCCCAAAAAGTCCCTAACGTCCCTTCTGAAACCCTAGAAAAACAATATTTTTATACCACGGTTTGTACAATGAGACATACAACCCTCCTGTTGCTCCTGTTGGTGCCGCTGCTCTTCCTCCCGAGGATGAAAACGCACCCTCCCGGACAGGGAAACACAGTGGCCCTGAAGGACGGAACAGCGCCAAAATCAAGCCCAAAAAGTCCCTAACGTCCCTTCTGAAATCCTAGAAAAACACAATTTTTCGAGAGATTCTATCGCCTGAAGGTGTTCGAGATCTCGCACAAAGTTACCATCGAACTTGAACCTCGAGGATGCGGCCTCGAACGAACAGATCAGGGCGGGAAGGGCAACCCAAGGAGCCCCACGTACCTCGAGGAGACTCCGGGAAGAACCCCCCACCGGTAAAACAAAAACCCCGGAGTCAATGAATCGACGTACGTGACCGGTGGGAGGGGGACCCAACAGGGTCCCCCGGCAAAGGGTCATTGTTGTTGTTGTTGTTGTTGGTGTTGGTGTTGGTGTTGGTGTTGGTGTTGTTGTTGTTGTTGTTGTTGTTGGTGTTGGTGTTGGTGTTGTTCTTGTTCTTGTTCTTGTTCTTGTTCTTGTTCTTGTTGTTGTTGTTGTTGCTGTTGCTCTTGCTGTTGCTGCCATAAAATAAAATTAAAATAGAATCCTGTTGCCTGCTGCCTGCTGCTGCCTGCTGCTCCTGCTTGCTGCTGGCTGCTGCCTGCTCCTGCCTGCTGCTGGCTGTTGCTGGCTGCTGCTGGCTGCTGCTGGCTGCCTAACGCCGGCTGCTGCTGGTTGCTGCTGCCGGATGCTGCCTGCCAGACACCTACTGCTGCTTGCTGCTGCCTGCTGCTCCTGCCTGCTGCTGGCTGCTGCCTGCTCCTGCCTGCTGCTGGCTGTTGCTGCTGCTGCTGGCTGCTGCTGGCTGCTGCTGGCTGCTGCTGGCTGCCTAACGCCGGCTGCTGCTGCTTGCTGCTGCCGGATGCTGCCTGCCAGACACCTACTGCTGCCTGCTGCTGGCTGCTGCTGGCTGGTGCGGGCTGCTGCTGGCTGCTGCTGGCTGCTACCTGCTGCCTGCTTGCTGCTGCCTGCTGCTGCCTGGTAGTAAAAGTAGCAGTGCAGTACCTCTTCTTCCCTTACGCGCTCCCCCTTGCATCGGCCGGGGTCAGCGAATTATTATTATTCTTTCCTGGCAGCTGTGTCATAAACTCTTTTTCCCTTACGCACTCCCCCTTGCGTCTGCCGGGGTCGGCGGATTATTCCATTGGACGACATGTTTATAGCCCATCATTACAAGTTGAAGCATGAGACCAGAAAACAAAATGATTGGGATATTCAGATGACACTACATCGAAAGAATGGGAAGATTCTGACATATCACTTCAAGCAATCCTATGCTGATTTTCTCGGGAAGATACTCAATGACGTTATCATATCCCTCAACATCTATGAGATGAAAGATGATGTCCCATGCTTGCTCCTCATGTGTGCCGAAACGCAAAGTATCATCACCAAGATTCACAAACAGAGTCGGTTTAAGATGATGCATGTGGTCACGATTACCGAAGATGACAAACTTATGTCCAACTACGGGAGGGCGAAATGGAGACGTTGCATCAGGGGTCCTAGTGACTGTGTGTTCTTTGCGGGACCTTGCACCGGTGGTTCACCGTGGAATCGGTTAAACAAAAATGTGAGTGAGGTCACAGCACACAACATCAGAATGAAAGCACTTCTGTATTGGGAGCTATGGGAAGAGTTCACATTGTGTCTGCAGCGTGTACATGTTTTGCATGCCATGGCATTGTTGGAACTACCTCGGGGATGCGACTATTGGAATGACGAGAGAATGAAGTTTCTGATCAATGGGACCCAATCAACTGTGCATGACTTTGATGGATGCATGTATGGTTTGAAATCACAATTCAAAGATGTTGGGACCGCAATCAAGAAACCGTGGAGGATCGTATCGTGGGGGGTTGAGTTCTTTGACTTGCATGCAAAATGTGATGGTTCACACACCCACGGTCAATGTGCGGGTAGAGAAACACGTGCAACACAATTATATACCGAGAAGATTGTCAGATGTATCCTTCGAGGTGTCACCAATCAAATGTTGATCAACAACGCTTATGGAAGGAGATATCGACCAAAAGTACCAGATGAGATGAATCACCATGAATCGAAGTCATGTGCTTGCATCGTTGTGAATGACCTAGAACTCAAAGTTAATGAGAAGACCATCAATGAACAAGTATTCATTAACTTCATCACCCAACGAGGCGGTGTGAAGGTGAAGCTGAGGTTGTATCCACGTCGTGGATCACTATTGGCGGATCCGGATCCCGTTAGAGGTGGATTGAAGGTGAAGTCGGGCTGCTACCTGCGTCGTTGGTGCGCCTTGACGGACCCGGATTCCGCGTGCCTCATCTTGGTCTTCGCAATGGCTGGAACTGACCTTGTGATCCCTTCAGCGGCCAAAGGCATTAGCTTACTGAAGTCAACTCTGTCCCTCATCCAGGAGAAGAAACAAGAGCACAACCTTCCTGCTCCATTCTCAACCTATGAGGAGGCAAACTTCAGGGGTTACAAGGATAAGGACCTCGACGAATGGTTGGATCGAGTGAAGATTTCTCCTCCTGTCGTTGTGGCATTAGCTTTTGTCATGGATAGAAGTGGCAGAGCATTCGTAACTCATGCAATCAGGTTGCTCATGAAAATGTTATCAAAAGTGACCAACGAGAATGAGTTGAAGATGTCTGCCATTAGTTTCATTGACAAAGGGGCCCGATTATCAAAGTTGGTGGAAGGGGCCGCCAGAAATCCAGATGAGAAAAGCATCATGATGATGTTGTGCACCTTCGAGTGTGCAATTAGAATAGATGAATTTTGGGATACCCTCAAAGACCACTACACCGGGCAGAACAGTATGATCAACAAGGAAATCACGGTCAAGGACTTGCGCGACAAGATCGCAAACACGAGCCCAACAAACCTAGGATCCTTGAACCAGACGTACCCTCCGTATGGAAGTTCTTGCTACCAAATCCGAAAGAGGACGAACTTCGAGGAGATCGCCCGTCGAAAGTGGGAAAAGTGGTCATTTGAAGTGATGCAGAGAGAAGCACCTGAACCAAGTGAAGTTGAAGAACGCATCAAGTATCTGGTCAACATCATGTACGAGGAGAGCTACAGCCTTGGCTACGCACTCCGACGTCACAATGCCAGAGCGACCAGCAGCCAGGGTAAGACCATCATCGTCCAGAATGTCCTGGAAGACTGGATGTCGATGAATTATGATCTCAGTTTGGAACGGACGGCAGCTGTTGTCCATCTACAAACCATTCTCATGATCTCCAAGATGCTACATGAGTGGATGACACGATTGGAAAACTTCAAATCAATGTCATACCTGAGCGGGATCATCAAGACTGATCTGGTCAGAATGAAACAGGCCATTGACCTCCGCGACGACCTATGGGAGTTGGGGGGCTACAACATTGAGAGGGCCGACCAGGGCATGTTTGAGGAGGTGGAGAAACGGAACAGGACATTTTCCTGTATCCGCGACTATGTGACGACCACTGCCACTACACAGATGGGCCAAGGAGCCACAGAGGTCTCCCACATTGATGGCTGGGACATCCCGCTGATGCCGAGAGACGGCAGAAACCCTCCAAGTCAACCGGATCATCCAGGTTGGGATCCTTCACCTATCAGAATGATGAATGACAAGCAACAGAGGGAAGCCGATGCGCAGCGGGCACAACAGCAACAGCAACAGACTGGGCCTAGTAGTTCCACCGCCGGTGGGCACGATGGTTACAGCTCTGCAGCTGGGAGCGCACCACCACCAAAAGCTCCACCATCGAAGGCAAGGCCATCTACACCTCCTGCAAGAAGGGACTGGGTAATTCCCCGGGTACCAAACGGATATCTTTTCAGAACATCCTCAATGCCCGATCAGAGGAATTCCGAGTTCATCACTTCAGCATGGATGGACGAGCGAGATCACTTTCTTCTATCAATCGTCCAAGGTCCCGCAGCTCAAGCTGCCAGCACATCAGGATCAGCACCTTGGGCACAATATTTGAGGAGAGTGACAGCATATGCCTGCATGGTCTTCGGAGTTTGCAATCCGGGGGTCGTAACTGAGGACACTGCATCCACTATATCCGAGAAGGACTGGCTGAGGTGCTACAGCCACATCGTCCGCAAGTACATGCTGACGCGGACTGGATGCTATGTGTCAACAGCAGGAATGCTCATGATGCTAGGGCATCACGACGTGAACGTCGCCAACCAGTCAGACTTAGGCCGCATCAAGAAGATGATCACCAACCCGCTTGCTTGCAGGATCATCGAAGCACCGAACGGTCCAAGAGATCATGACATGTTGGCAGGTGACTTTATGACTGGAACGACCATCCTCATCACCGACCTGATGTTCCGCGTGGGAACCCAAAGTGGGACGCATGGCATCCAAATGGGACTAGCTGACATGGGATGGGAAAGTGTTGAAGTATTCAAGATCCATGATTCTGAATCAGAGCGACCACTTCAGCAATTCCTGGACACGCTTGACAAGGTCAAGCAACATCTCAGCACTGATGCCGTCGACGATGGCCAGATAACTGTTCACCTTTGGTTGTCATTGCAATTCCTTCATGAACAAAAACCACCTCATTGTGTCATGCTTGAAAACGACTTCAAGAATCAGTTTGTCAAAGGGGTGCTCGATCTTGACCAAGTCACATCCCGACCCCTGATGGTCGCCATCAACAATGACTCCATGTTCAACGGTATGGACTCTGTCACGTCAAGGATCGCAGATGAGCTGATTGAGAAGATGAGGCTCCAAGGGATCTTGGTGACATCGGACCAGAGAATGTGGCGGTCGATGTATTCACAATTTGGAAAACAATATCCAATATTGAGTACGACCAAGAAGGGGACTTTGGGAAAGACGGCAATTTGGTCTGTCATCGAGAAGAATCTATTTCGCCAAAGAGTTTTCCTCATGTGTGCCACGAACAGGGAATATGTATCCGTCCTCAATGAGGGAGCATTCAAACCTGATGAATCTGGCATCAACACCAAAGTGTTGGAGGATATGACTGGACCGACTGAAGCGTTCAGGATTGCGAGCGGCGAAATGACCCCAGGTGACTATGCAAATGATGACACAACAATCTTCCAGCGAGGCCCTGGAACCGCCGTCAACAGATTCACAAAGGACAAGAGGTTCAAGACCATTTGGGTTGAACCAGTAGTCGGCACCCATGAGCTGGAACCAGTTGTCTCCGATCGATGCATGTGGTTCACCATCGACAAGGAGAATTCCGACATCCTATGCGGAAGCTGCAGAAATGCGGCGACGATGGATGAGGTCGAGACATGCCAGTCGAGACCGGCCCATTGCATTAATTGCTCCGCCAATACCCAGGACCATTACAAGCGTTCAGCTCCCACATTGGAGGCCAGGAAGTCCGTACTACTCCTTGCGGCCAGACTGAAGGTTGCATTCGAGGATCTTGGTGTTGACATTGTTGACATCAATCAAGGATTTCAAACATGGCTCACATTTACTGCGTCTTCGTTGATTTCAAATGCATCGTTGGCGTATGGGGAGCACTTGATGAAATCTCTATCTCACATGGGAGGAGTCAGAATTTCGAAGAGGCAAGCTCTGGAAATTTTCCGGAACGGACGCGGCAAGCAATTCAGTATCTATCGCGAAAGAGTTTTTGATGAAGTCGCGAAGAAGTGGCTCTTGATCTACAGAGTCACGAAGGATTGCGGAAATGTCGCATACAAAGATTTCTTCGAGAAGGTCGCCGTTCCCGAGGTGAAGGAGAGGAACGAGATCTTTGGATTCTCCCGTGCATCTGCCGAGAAAACTGGAGATATCATCGAGTTCTGGCTTGGTGTCTTGGATGTGGCCAATATGGCCAAAGGAGTTGTGGATGTTTTCAATGCCAGTGTTGATCCAGCTGAGTATCTCAATGGATTGGAAAAGGCATTGGCTCAATTCACATCGACCTCCAGAACCTCGACCGCAGAAGCCGAAAGGGTCATGAAGCTCATCCACGCAATCCCCGGATATGATTCGCTGGCCAATTTCTGCTGCCTCACGGAATGGGAGAAGGATCAGGTATTCTCTCATTATCGAAGGAAGAACAACATCACTGGGGATGACGCCAGCATGGGCGCTGATGCCGATGCCAAGCCAGGTGACGAGTCGTCGGCTCACCCTGGGGAGGAGGAAGCTGATGAGCCAGCAAATGATCCCACTGATGTGGTCAGGGACTCAGAAATTTCCGGGAAACAACAACTTTTGTATGCGTTGGGAAAACTCTTCACCGTCTCTGAGGATGTCAACGTGTGCTTGTATTGTGGTAGCACCAAACATGGTCATCTTGAATGTGAACATGAGAAGAGAGATGAAGTCAGAAAGGTGCTAAAGGCCGTCCGAGCGTCGCTCGAGGCTGATAGTCCCACATCTGATGACGTCGATATGGAGCCTCCTGAGCACAAGAAGGACGGTTCAGGTGCTACTGAAGGGTCGGGGCAAACAGATGAACCTACAAAACCGAGGTTTAGTGAACACCAGTGGTACGACAGCATTAGAACTATGTCTGAAGTTGGTGACCTCGATGAGTATGGTAGGTTCTGCATAGAAGGACGTGATGTTACAAAGCTAGGACCACAGAACGTTGTTGACCTCAACGAAGTGATTCGAGACGCTATTGTCAGAGGAGGAGGCGACACTTGGTCAGTGCCAGACTTTATGGCAAGCTACTCTGACAACAACATCAGGAAGACCTTCTACAAACGAGTCGAGGCGCCGCAAGATGGTTTCTTGAAAATCATCCCGACAACGGGGGCCCATTTCTTCAACTGCCCTTACTTTGACGGTGTAGAATATGCAGCCAACTACCGCTTCGAGACTGGCAATCGGCTCGACACCTACGAGGACAAGGTGAGTACATCACTAAACAGGATCCTGCGGCACAACGTGGGGAAGGTATCAGAGCAGCAGAGTCTGTCCTGTGATGACGCCGGCTGGGTGCCCATCGAGGAGGTGCTCAAATGTGAGTCCATCTGGAGGCACGAGCATGCACGCTGGCCACACGTATTCCTTGCCCCAAAAGGAAGAGCAAATGATCAGAGTGCATGGAATGTCAAAGAGGCGAACTACCGCATGACATTGCTCTTCAAGATCATGTTCCACTGTGCCCGGTACGGACGTCGCGTGCGTGAACAAGTCTTGGCATTTGGGATCAACAAGGACATTGATCGCCGCAGCCTGACGTGCATTGATAACAATGTCGAAGCGGACACGCACATCCCTGACGAAGGTCTACTGCTCTACCCAGTGGCGGTCCGTGCTCCTACGGGGCACAAAGAAGGATCTTCAAGAGACGACGTTTCGTTGCTGTCCTCGTTGCTTTCACATCCAATCGCACCCAACACCATTCTGTCATTACCGGTCTGTTTCCACATCACCAAGAAGACCAACCTCCGAAGCATTTGGAGGCAGGGATTAATTCCAGGAGGTCTTGGAGAAGGTCATCGGATGTTCACGTTCTTCAACCCGTATGTGCCATGGGATCACAGATCATGGACCATCACGAAGAGCGTTGATACGCGCAAAGGGGACTACATTTGCTTGTTCATCCCGACCGAGACCTTGATGGTGGAATATGGCGGTCGACTAACTGACTCGGGACAGATCGTTTCACCAAGGATCATCCCGTTCTCGGCAATCAAGGGAGGATGGATTCAGGACCCCAAGGACCAATACAACAAGACATGGCTCCGGTTGTTCGTCCCGTCGGGCGACGACCAGGTAGTCCGGTCTGGAACTATCAAATCAAGAACGGTATAGCCACCAAGGAGTCCATCCTGAGGGTTGCAAGTCAATGCATCGACGCCGAAGACCAACCATATGACGAAATCGCCATGGATGCCATGAACATCGTCAACCAGTTCAAGAACAACCTCATCGAGCCTGGCGGACAAGAGCAATACCTGGCCCGCATCAAGCTGATTGACTACATAGTCGAGCGCAAAAGGGTGCAAACGTCAGGTTGCCGTCATTGTCCTCACTGTCTCAACGAGACGCCGACAAAGCTAGCAGTGTGTCTAGTCTGCTGGACGGAACTTGAAAGTTGTGGAATCCGTCCATATCGGCTACAAGCTCCTGAAGACGATGAAGATGAGGCAACAAAGAAAGAGATCGATGAAGAAGTTCGTCGACAAGAAGAATCGTTGTTCAAGGATACGGTCAATCAAGCACAAGAAAACGTATCCGAATCCAACGACTATGGCTTCAATCCTGACGAGGTCGACTACAATGAAGGCGATGATGAGGAAATGGATCAGGAGGAGGAAGCTCAACAGGAAGACGACGAAATCGTTGAAGAAGACGACGATGAAATGGACGTCGAACCTGAAGATGAACCTTCTTCCAAACTTCCAGCGTGGACTAAGAATCTTGAGAGCGGCAGCAAGGGTATGCCAGAAGACGGACTTATCAACAATGATGTCTCCGAGGCCGCGGCTCACTTGTATGACAATGCTGTCATGCGGCTCACTTGTATGACAATGCTGTCATGTCAAAGGTCATCACAATGTTCAGGCTCTACTATAAACAGAGAGTCACTCTGACCCCAGAGGAGTACTATGAGATGATGACGGAAACCAAGCGAGTTCGGCTGGACCTGGACGACTTCTGCCCCTACACAGGCGAAGACCAGGATGGCAACCTCAAGCGACCGACAGAGCTGGAGTTGGACGAACTCTTTCAGGAGAAAGGGAAAAGGAACTCATGGTCAGAGGGAGAGAAGATGTACTCAGGACGACCAAGAAACATGATGATGCCTGTCATCAAGACTTTGGAGATCTATGAAAAGATGATGGAATTTCTGGTACGCGCCGGGTACACTCCCGAGTCATTAGGTTTCCTCATGCCAATGAACCGAATGCAGGCTGATGCCCAAGGGAAGCAGGAGATGCGAGTGACCATCAGCAACTTTCTTCGACGACTGCTGAAAGGAACCTTTCCAGAACACGAATCATACACCTTCTTTCGCTCCGGGAGCCACGGCTTCCCCAACTGCATCGAACTCCCAGCTTTCTCGGTATATCTGAGTCTGAGGGAGAAGGAACAGAGAGTGGAATTACTCTTTGCCGCCCAACAATGTGGCATTCATTTACCTCAAAACTTTGTCAGCAAGATGGCTTATGCTATTCAACTGGCTGAGGCCGAGGCGCAGAGGGGAAAGACCGAGATGAAAATGAAGATGGCTCCAACCCTTGGCGACGAAGTGGTAAGTGAAGTGTTCAAAGCAGTCGGGCATACTGCCGCTTCCAAGTTTGCCACCGCAGGCGCGAAAGCCAAATCATCAGCACAACCTTCACAGAAACCTGAAGGCACTGGTTCAGCATCATCCTCATCGGCCAGCGCACCAAAGGCTAAGGCTATGCCGAAATCCCATGAACCATCAAAGGCACCGCCTGCGAAGCCCTCATCGCCAAAAGCTGCTCCGAAACGTGCGGCAGGATGGGAGAAATCTCAAACAACACCTCAATGGAAGAAAGTCCGCCGTGAGCAGTGAACCCATCACCTCTGTCCGTCAAAATGATCACTGGACTATAAGATGTGTATCGTCTTTGTGAACAGATGATCAGGAAAAGACCAACTGAGTGGACTCTGAGCGAGGCATTAGACTAATTCGCTTAGGTTCAAGACTTTTGATATTCCCAATCTGCATGAGATTCTGCACAGTGCACGTGAATTCGTTAGTTAGCATCGTAAATCTTTGGTAGCGAAGCGATCCATTTCTCCCGACGGGTGAGTGGTATGCCTAGCCAACGTAGAAAAGTAGGTGTTAGCTAGCAATAATTCGCGTTGTACAGCTTGATGAAACGCCGATGCATCGACAGCCAAAGAGTAGGCGAACCCGGAACCATTATTCCCGTCGGGAATGTGGGAAAGGGGGAGCCGAATGGCATGTTTTATGTACATAGGCGTAATTCGAGCAGCAGAAGGATTTAATTCAAAGTTCCCACTCTCGTGCCTACGGTTCGAAGATGCCGTAGGCATGGGGGGTGCGAAAGGGAACCAGGTAATATAGCCACTGTACATGCTGAGCATGTAAACAATTATGCATGGACTGCCAATCACTTGGCTCAAGTCATGCGCGAGGACAAAAAAAGACCGTTCTCCGAACGCCATGCAGTGACGTTGCCCTGCACTACCAGCATAACCGGTACTACAATCAAAAGGGATAATCCAGAACAAGGATCAAATTGTTCACATATATATTATATATAGTATATATATATATATATCGCTGGCTGAGCACCGAATCCTTGTACAGTTCATTTCATTGGCCGCACCGATCCTATGTGCCAGTAGCAAAAAAATACACAACATCTACAATCTCATGCTAGATATCAGGATTTGCTACACTGCATCAACATGGCGACCATGGAGTCTCCCCAATTTTAATGACAAAACCAGAAGGTTCAGATGGGAAGATCTGGGCTGCTAAATGGTCGAATCGAGACCTTACGGAATTGTCACCATTGTCATTATAGTGATTATAGAATCACATTCACCAGGGTAATAACCACCATGATTATAATCAGATTCATCACTAATAAGCGTTACAACCACCATGATCACCACGGTCATAATATCCACCGTTGATCCGCCGTTTTTTCACAGAGGAGCCGAGGCAGAGGTCGTGGCGAGAGGGAAGCTTGGCATCTTGTAGAGGTATCACAAAACACAAGGCTCTCATGTCAACCCTTGCTTCTACATACCCAGCAGTTTGGCGTACACCCACAAACCCACAAGTTCTACTTTTTTCCTGGTTCTCCCCAGTTTTTGATATCGTTTGCTATTGTTCTATCACATTTAACATTGGTTGGATTTATCCAAAAAATAGTGTACCGCATTTTACCCACATGTTTGCCATTGACAATCCGCATTCTTGCTGGATTTCGACGGGATTTTCTAAGTGGATTCTCTCCCCAGTGGGCCCAGGACACCCGTGGCCATGGCGGCCATGGCGGCCATGGCGGCCATGGCGGCCATGGCCGAGACCGGGGCGACCGGGGCGACCGGGGAGCTGACCGCGGAGCTGATCGCGGCGATCGGGATGGAGGCAGCTCCACCTGACGTTTTTTTAGTGACATGTGGCTCTGTAAATGGGTTACCTCAAAAAGGATTTAAGATATTGATAGTTACAATGTGATGGAATTGTGATTAATAATGATTTGAAAAGCTATTGACACTCTAGTTGCAGATGGATTTTTGATTGAACTGTAGTCGTGATCTACAAAAACAAAGCTATTACTTGCCATTATGGATGGGATTAGTCTTCTTACAAGTTGTGAAATAGATGGGAATAGTTCATAGTTATAAGCATTGGTGTGGTAATCAGTAATATCATTCCAATCATTTTGAATAATTGCTAAGAACCATGAACTAATGATGGGATGATTACTAACTACTATAATGGTTCAATAATTCTGCTTATCATCATGATTATCCAAATGTTGAGTGTGGAACCAGTTGCTGGTTGCTGAGTTCCCATCAGGCGAGAAGGGCAGATAGCAACTCGAAGCAGCTCGGCCTCCGGAAAGATATATGCGGCTAGGGTGTGGTTGATGTACCCTCTGGTTATGTCAAAATAGCTATTGAAAATGGCCATAGAAATAGTGGATTTACCCATTAAAAATGGAGATTTTCCATAGCTATGTTAAATTACCAGAGGGTATAGGTTCATTTATTCATAGGTTGATAGGCTCCGGATGAGATGATTCAGATATTTTGTCCATCTTTTTTTGCATCACTGGATCTTATTTGGGGTGAGTGTTCTTCTTTTGATCCATTGGTCCTTGTGGCCTCTTAGCAAAGCTCTGGAAATTGGTGGCTATTGTCTTTCCAGCTTTTTTCAGAAGTGGATTTCAGTGCCATGTCTGGGCCACATTAGTTGACCAGATAGAACACCATTTTCCCTGGTTGGTGGTTTGGAACATTTTTTTTTCCATTGGGAATGTCATCATCCCAACTGGCGAAGTCACTCCACATCTCGGAGTTTCTCCCAAGGTCTGGACGTGAACCTCGCCGTGCGCCAATGAGGAAAGAAAAAAAGACATGATGTGAGTGCATCACAGTTGAGCCATCCTGAGCCATTCTGAGTCATCTGACATTTTTGTGCTTTGATAACTCTGAAAAACCAATCCTCTTGTGATCAGTGTGGTGCCCATCCCATTCTTGTTCCTTTTCTCCATGTGTTGGTCGTTTTATTTTCATTCTCCGGGTTATCTATTCAGGCTGTTCACCCGTCAATTTCCGTGTTGATCTCCCCCTTTCGGTTGGTTGAATCAGTTGAATCAGTTGAATCAGTTGAATATCTCGGTTTTCTGTTGGTTTTCTCCGCGTTTTCTGTCGATGATCATAGCCCCTTTCGTTGTTTAGATCGCCATGTCAGACCTGTCAGGTGGGTACCTACTCACTGGGCAGCGCTCAGTGTCACATCCAGGGCCAAACCATTGGTGCTGCTCCCAGTTGGCGAAGAGGTGAAAGATGGGTCGGATGAGACCGGCCATACATGTAACATGTATGTAGAATCTATGTATATGATATATGTATCTACAACATATATGATATATGTATCTATGTAAGTATGGATATATAGATATACATATATAATCATATATACATAAGTGGTTAGTCAACTTTTGATGGGTATGCCTTGAATTGAGGTATATGACCTCCATCTATGGCAATTTCAAGGCAAACATGATTTGATGAGAAACCATTGTTTGTTTTAGGGTCTCAGACAAACCCAAATGGCTACTAGAAATCGATGGGGACAATTATATGGTTTTCAAGAACCATGTTTTTTGGGTACCTAATCTTTTGCTGTTGGTGGGTTTGATGGTCTTCGACGAGTCTTCGATGTGGTTCCGCTTTTCAATCTATCTGCGATTGGAATTCATTCCCAAGCAAATCACTATGGTGGGGTATATGTGATCGGATATATCAAATGATGAGACATATTTCCCGCATCCAAAGCCGCATGAATCTTGACATCTACATGGGTTTGTCTGAAAAGTCGGGTCCTCCAAAATCCACGAGTTTCTCATCATTCTTCCTCTTGAAATGGCCACTTATGAGAGATATCCCCATTTTCAGACACACCAACATATCTTTTGGTTGTCAATATCCCAATAACTCCCCAATATGTCCCCGTTGTCTCCCATTTTAATGGCATCCATTGACATCCTTATCTCCTTATCTAAGGTGGTGGCAACGAGACCATCACCTTGTCTCAATGCGCACTGCAGCGTGGCGTCTCTTACAAGGTGACAGTAACAGATGGTGACTGAAGGATCATAGATCCAGTGGAATGGAACATTGTTGAGAAGCGCCCAATTTTTGATGATCATGATTTTCCCAACTCATTATCACATGGTTCATCCCCGATGTTACTTCCAGATTCAAAAAACCTGACACGGTTCGCACTTGGCGGAGTCCCTTTGACTGGGTGAATTTGACCTGTGACAGGCGTTTGCCTATGTGGAAGGCCTGAACTCCACTTATGTTGCGACCTCGGTGACCATCGGAGGCTTAGTTTCTGACCTGGGACAAGATGCAGGGGATTATTGTTGATGATGATGGTGGTGGTGGTGGTGGTTGTGGCGGCGGTGGTGGTGGTGGTGTTTGACGTTTTCATTCTCTATTTCGATTTTGGGACTTGAAGACTCATCAAGAAATGCGCGAAAGGGTCCTGTGTGCTGAGACTGATGGCGAAGCCTCACGACCAGTGTCAGTGGTGGTCGGCGCCCCAGATTCTGCAGCCATCATGTGGTTGGGGATACCTAAGACGACCATAGGAATGGTCATACCTTCAAGAATTGCCCATATAAAAGGAGCAAAAATCATCCTCTGTTCATGTTAAACACCCCAATTCATCCCAATTGATGGTCCTAGTCATGGTTTCATCAGAAAACTCCATGGTTTCAGGTTCCAGCGACCTCCATGCAGTTCCAGTCCCTTCCTATGCTGGTGGCCACCTCGGTAGCTTTGGGTGTGGAAAAACCTGGCAAAAGGCGAAAGCTTGGGGAAAAAGTTTGGGAAAATGATGACATGAAACGTTTTGAAGCAGAAATTCCGAGAAAACCATGTCTTGTCAGAGAACAGTTACTGGATTCCATTGATGACACAGATATTTTTGTCCTCAGCTCAGCGTGCTTTTTTCAGGATTTAGATGGTGATCATCCAGATCCAGCCATACCTACCAAACTTGTGATGGAAATGAACATAGTATGGTTGATAAGTGAATAGATTCTATTAGATAGGTCCCACTAAGTTTTCTATCATACAATTCTTATTCTTGATTGAGGAGTATGATTCCATTCCCTCATGATAGGTTTCATTGAAACTCCAACTTCTATCATACATTCACTGATTGCTAGATTGATTGGCTGATACTATCAATAAGGGTTGATAACATACTATCACTTCACAGGTTGATAGTACGTTATCAACCCTTATTGATAGTATCTTATGATACCATCTGGTAAACTGTCCCATAACTATGGAAAACCCACCCATTTTCAATGGGTAAATCCACTATTTCGACTGGGTCATTTTCTCCAATCTTCGGAGCCGAGCCAACAGCCAGGTCAAGACGGTGTTGACGGATGAGATCTCCTTCACCTTCACTCCTGAGGCGAGAAGCGCCAAACGCCTTGGACGATGATTTGCAGTGGAAAACTGATGTTGTTTCGATATTGCTGTTGTTGTTGTTGATGATGATGATGATTATGTTTACTATTATCATCATGGTATCCTTATGATTGAATATGATTGTCATTGTTGTCACTATATATATATATCATTACATATAGAGATAATCGACCATATAAACAATGACGGCCATGATATTGACGTTTCATCTATCTTTTTTTTGTATTTATACGTATAATATTTAAATATATATATATATACATACACATATACATATAATCCATACATACATATATATATATATATGTATACATACATACATATATACACATATCATATATATACACATCATATATATATATACACACATGATTTTATCCACTCGTATTGTCATCAGTATCACTGATGATGCTGGTCAGTGCTGCCATTGCTACCATTGCAGGCGACAGACCAAGGTGCCCTTGCAACCATTCCGGGCAATCTCTACACCATGGTCTTGCCAGCTGGGTTTGTTCCCGACAGCCCATGGGCTTTGGGACTTTGGGACTTTGGGATTGGAATGCCTGGAGAAAAGGAGATTCCAACTACAAACTTTGAGATTTTATGGATATCTGATGCTCTATCCCAAGAGTTTTAGCAAATCCAGGGGTTTGCCCATGGTTTCTTTCAATGTTTTTGCAGTCCTTTTCTGCTCCAAACATCCAGCCGCCCATGGCAGGTGGTGACCGAATTGCAAGCGCCACTTCTGACCAGGAGCTCGGTGAGGACCATGACAGGTGCCTTGGGTGGTGCCATGCTCAGTGTAGAGTTGCCAACTGTGGTTTCAACAAGTCATATGTCTTCCATCATTTGTAGATATTTTGTAGATATTTATTGTAGGCTTATTATTGCCATTGTGTTTTGGTGGTTTCATTTTTTTTTTGTGTGTTTGTTTGCATCCCTTCTTGAAACGGTGATCATCGATGACTGTCGGTTCTGTTTACCTCGGCGCGTCCGAGGTGCGAATTGCCAGGTGAACGGGCAGAGCACGGTGGGAGGAAACCCGGTGCAGACTCTGAGTCAGGCCTTTTGGGCCGCGGGGGGGTTCCCATCCAGTTGGATAAGGAGGGGATACCTAGGGCCTAGGGATACCCTGAGATCCTCTAGAGATGATTCTGTTTTCTGATGGGATTGAGAATGATGATTGGGGTATTGTCATGTTTTTGGACAAGCCCATGGCACTGTTTAAGGTGCCAGTGTCTTTGGAGACAAGCCCTTGCATTTTGAACCAGCGAGATCCTTGGGACTTGAAGAAATCTTGATTTGAAGTCAGGAAGGTATCGAGTTGAAAGGTGCCAAGACGATTCAAAAACAGGACAACCAACTCAGGTGGTCACCGCCTGAAAGAGAGATCTTCCAACAACTCCCATGTCGCTTCTCCAGTAACCAGAATGGGAACATCTATCCATCAAGATTGGCGGAGCATTTCCATTGCCATTTTGGGTTGCCAAGGGGTCAACCACATGTATACTTGGTTGAATCATAGAGATGTTGTTGGTGAAAAGAAACCGTTTGATCATTTTTGATCATCAACAACATCTATATCCCAGGGATCAAACC
Organism: Cladocopium goreaui; assembly: GCA_947184155.2. NCBI lineage: Eukaryota > Dinophyceae > Suessiales > Symbiodiniaceae > Cladocopium > Cladocopium goreaui. Next base: position 274,871 of record CAMXCT020000009.1, read on the forward strand.
TTTTTTTTCACCAACAACAAGAAAATCTATTGTTGGCGGAAATATCCTTTGGAGCCCCACCTTCTCATCAACTTCTCGCCAGGTGCCCGTGACTTTGACAGATTGCCAACTGAGACATGGCACCAACTACCAGCTGGTCACCTACATCGAGGATGGGGCATGGCGGGTGTGGCTGGGTTGGTCCAGGCGTTGAAGAAAGCCTCCCATGGCTTTTTATATGGTACCCTTGGGTGATCATGGTTCAATGGAACATCTCTATACTGTTCGTTGATGTTCCCATTGACACCTCCATTTCGGGAACTTCACAGCCATGTTTGGTGACACCGGAGGGTACCTGAATCTTCCAATGTTTGCAAAATCACCTTTTTTTGGACAATCTGTGCATTTCGTAATCCATAAGTTATGGGTTTCTTAAATTTTCTTAACCCTCGGGGCACCCCGAGGTTCGTTTTTTTTTTGGTCCGTGGCAAGGACACCAACGCGCGCTCCGATGGCACCCTCTACTTCGTTTCCATCAAGACACCAGCCGGCACCTCGAATGACTTCACGGACTTCCCCATCATGGTGGGCAACACCACTGCGACCTGGCCGGAAAAAAAAGGGTGAGGGATCCCCCAAGTCTGCATAGGTTGAAATACTATAAGTCATGGTCTAATGACTTGGATGATTTGGGGTTACATCCAATTTAGGAAACCCCGATATGCAAAAAAGGATAAAGACATGCAGACTATCATTTCCCGAACCATCCGCTTTCCATGGTTTTCCCGCACCTATGATTATTATTTTTTGGATATGAGTGATATGAGTGCCATATGAGTATGTCTGAGAATGGGGGATAGCCCAAAATTGCAATTTTGATGGGAAAACAATCAAAGGTACAACATTTTCAGATACACCCATATGTTCTTTAAAGGAAAATCAAGGCCCCAGGCCTGAACTCCACAAATCCCAAGGAGAACAACGTCTCGTTGCAGTTCACCGCCTCCCAAACGACTGGAAGTGCCTGGATCATCGTGCTACCCTCTGGAGACGTCAGTGGGGGCAGCCCAGGGGTCGGCGATGTCTCGTTTTTGATGGCGTATTGGGGGAACATTTTGGGAATATTTTCTTGGGGCCACTATCAGTCACTATCATTCAATGAGAACGGCCGAAAAAAACAACACAGACTAAACAACACTGGACTCGGGAGGTTTTTGTGTACCCAATATACGCCCCAGAAATCCTTCAATATTTTAAGCCTGTTTCCTTGGACATTTATGGAGCTTTAGAGGATGCCATGCCGTGTTACTGAGGTACCGCCACAGCCACCTCAGTTATGAGCAGCCCTCAGCATTCAACAAGTTCATCAAACATGAAAAGCTGCAGTTCGAGATTTTTTGTGTTTGGAGATCTCGTAGGTGGTTTCATTGGCGTGTCCTGCGAGTTATTTGCTTCTCAGAAATTACTGTACCTTCCGTTCCGAGGGCCGGAACTGGTGCCATGGGTGGCACCCTCTGTCAGTTGCAGATGACCATTGACAACTCTCAGCACCTTTGCTGAAACGGGTTTATGCAGATCCAAACTGACAAGTTGAAAGGTGAGCATAATTGATTATATAATTGATGATTTGGGAATTTTTTAGGGAATGGGTTGAGAGGTTGAGACTGACTACCAATCAGCCTGCACTGTTTTTCGAAGTCAGCAGAGTAGGATTGGGGTGTTCAGGTCGATAGTTTGTTCACCACCGAAGCTTGGACCTACACTCCCAATTATCACCCAATGATCCATTTCATCACATTCGTAATGTCATCATCCCAGCAACCCCCAGCAACCCATCCAGCAACCCTACCCCGTGCCGAGGACATCGCCGGATGCCTCAAGGGAGAAGATATCTTTTGGTGGTTTGTTGATAGTTGGTGGGGCAGTTCTTTGATGGAATATATCGAATTATATCTAATTTTAATGATTTGGAACTTCTGAATGGTCGGTTTTGGCTGGTGTCTGTTGTAGAACCTCGAGTTCTAAGATGCTGCAATCAACAATCTGGATGGAACATGGCCGACATGGCCCATTTAGAACTGGGGATTTCCCATGTTTGATCACACTGGGTGAATCCAGGCTGAAACGACGCTGGGACGCTAGGATGGTGGTGTCAATGGGCAATATCTCCCATAGTGAGTCATCTCACTAAAGATGAATGGAAGCTTGAAATAGTGGCTGCAGCCACTTAGGGTATCGCCATTTCTGTCCGATCAATCCCAGATTCTTCTTATTGTTTCACGTTGGTAAGATCGCTCTTTTGTTCAAGAACATTTCAGTTTCTGTCGCTTCAACTTTACTCTCAATTTAGTCACACCATCACACCACCCCAAAGCAACACGTTTCAATCTCCACTTGGTCAAAAAACATCACATCATCCATACCTGGTTGGTGGTTTGGAACATGGCTTTTATTTTTCCATATATTGGGAATGTCATCATCCCAACTGACGAAGTCATATTTTTCAGAGGGGTAGGTCAACCACCAACCAGATTATTATTAGCCATCATTAACCATATGCCATGTAATATCCATATATATATACATATATTAACATATATTAACCATTATTAACAGTATATAGCCATCATTAACCATATATTTATTAACCCATATAATATCCATTAGTTATATTTATTGAGCCATATTAACCATTATTAGTTATATTTATCCATATAATATCCATATATTTATTTCATTAGAAATTCTTTGATCACCCCCTGCTTTGGGCCGCAATCGTCCAGGGTGGACCTGGATGATTGCGGGTTGGCCTTCTCCACCGACTATGCGGTGATGGCCGCTTTGATGACCACGTAGCGGTTGTGGCAAAGACGGGGAACCTCATGACCATTTAGAATCACATGTGATTACAGATTTATGATGGAAAGGTTGTGATTGTAACATTTATGGTACATGATGTAAATGTGGGATGTTTAAGAATCAAACAAGAATACACCTCCATTATGAAGTGGTGACATAGTCACGTTGAGCCAGTTTTTTTCTAAACCCCTGGTTCAGTAATAAAAGGGTAGTAACTTTGATAGTAATGCTTAAAGCACAGTTTTGGGAACCCCGTAGTAATCTGGAGGTTTAGACAATTTACGCGGGGTTGACATGAATGGACGTCCCGGGATATCCCGGGACATCCCCCATTGTAACATGTTCCACCATCCAAATCCACTGATGAATGGTGCTGTTCTCTCTTGGGCGGTGCAGGTGATGTGTCCAATCACAGATTATGACAGCCAATCCCTGTGTGGCTTTGTAAAAAATAAAATAGGTCATACGAGTCATATCCCTCAAGGGTGGTATTTTCATTGCAACAACTTATGGCAATGTTCATTAAAACAACATATTGGGACAATGATTGGGACATCCCAACAACTTGGGCAATGCCATATTTTTACAACATATGGCTATGAGTCAAAACCCTGGTACAACATAGGTACCCCAAAATTGCTGGGTTAATGGATGGTTATTCCCCTAAATATGGTAATAATAGGTTTTGAGCCATCCCCATATCTTCCGCTTCTGGAAATTCACCATCTCTGAGGTTCCCCAAAAAGGTGAACGCTGTTGCAACTCCCCTCAGCACCCCAAGGTCTACGTGGCGGATGTTGGAAAGCATGACGATGGTGCCCTACCAGGGAGCCTACCAGGGAGAAGTTTATTTCTCTTTCAGATATATGTGGTGGTTTGCATAAATGGTGGTACCCCAAAATAGATGGTTTCCAATGGAAAATCCCAATCTAAAATGGATGATTTGGGGGTAGCCCCCATTTTAGGACACCGCCATATGTTTTTCATAGTTGTTCCTGCAGGGTTTGGGGCTCAAAGGTGACCAAACGGCTTTGAAAGGCACCGTACGTGTTGTGCCTCCAGCTCCTCCAGGTCTTTTTCACAGTTCTGTTTGCTCAAGGAACACTGTGACACTAATCATTCTACATGTGCCCTGAACGTCAGGATCAGCCAGTGTTCCAGTAACTCGGAAGTTTTTCTCGAAAAGTAGATTTTGTCGGCCGAAAAGTAGACAGTTGTGCACGTAACTTATTCAGACTTTGACACATTCGCAGCACACTTCTCAACTGGGGATGCCCCCTGAGAAACTCCACCCTGGTGTCGGCAGTGTCGGTGTTGGAGATGCCTGATGCCTACCATCCACCTGGACGACGAGGACGCCAACATGGCAATGGAAAATGGAAACTCTCTCATTTATAGATGGCTTCAATTGTTTCCCTATACTTAACTGCCCATTTATTTTATTTATTGGGGATTGATTTTCTATGGCCACTTTGATTACATCGATTTGGAAAAAACATATGGTTTTGCTGAGAATATTCTCCATAAACATTGGATTTTCCATATGCTATAGCTGGAAAATCCGCCAGCAGTACCCGATGATTTTCCGAAAGCTCCTAAGGGTTAGGCCATGGCCCGCAGGATGAAACCACTCTAGATGTGGGATGGCTGGTGCGCATTATCGGCTTAGAGAAGGCGACAGAGCTGAACGGACAAGTTGGCAGCGTGAAGAGATTTGTGATCGAGAGGCAGCGATACTTTTTCTGGATTGGCCATGCAGTGCAGATGGCAGGCGGTCAATTTTTTGGCCATCGTGTTTTGCTGGATGGCTTAGATTTTGGGGATGTTAAACCATGTTAAAGCCAGATCAGACATTGTAGCCACCTTCCATAGCCAGATCTTTGTAGCGGTTGTCAATCCAAAGCCAGAAAAATGTGCTCCAACAAATTGACACAACGTGCTCTAAGGATATGAGGTGGAGCTATTGAACACTGAAGACATCAAGTTGATCCAAGCGCGAAATCTGGAGCAGTTGCCTATCTTGGAGGAAGAGGGTGCCGACGAATGGATGTATCATGGTATCGCCCTCTTACTCCAACTTGAGACCCCCAAAGGAAAGACTAAAGTCTCAACTTACTCGAATAACCATACATGAATTTTCATATAACGCGTAAATGTGTGTCTTTATACATATGATATCATATGATACGTATTTAATTGTATTTATACATATGATATACGCACTACTTAGATCTTACCAATACCATCCCACAGTATCATTTTTGGGTTGACTTTCCTTTGCAGTAAAGTTGGTTCACAACGAGGTCAACTATGATTTATGGATGTTTATGGTAGATTAATATCGGCGTAATCAATGGGGTAACCATAAACCAACACGTTCGTTTAATCCCCAAACAGATGCCGAAACATGCTGAAATTTCCCACGATTTGAGGATTGGATTTGACGAACTTCTATATCTTTGTTGGGCTTACGAATTAATTGAATGTAAAAAGATAGAAGATGATAGAAGTTCGTGTTTCCAGGATACTAGAGATGATGTTGACCTCATATGTCCAGGTTGAAATCAACTTTTCTCATCTCAGAAATTTGCTACAGAAATTTTCCCTGCAGGAAGTCGGCATTTGGTGCAAACTGCTGGAACAGTCCAACGGCAACGCTTCGGAACCTCTGGTCCTACGACAACTGGAACGACTCGAGGAGATCAACATGACGGTGGAGCTGCTGGTGCAAACCAAGGTGGCGGCTGAGAATTAGATTGCCTGGGGATGATAATCCAGATAGATATACAATGAGTTACTACATGTATATATCTGATATATCTATATAATTTTATACAATATACACATAATTGTCTATAAGCCATGAAAAACTATGTATCTATATACTAATATGGGATGATAGGATACAATCATTAGTCGCTAACTATACCAATGATACGACAATGTATAAACGGGTTTTCCCGTTTATTTTTCTTTCAACCAATACATTCAAACAAGAAAGCATAATCGCTTTTTAATGATTGTTTAATCAATATTTGGATAAGGAATCACCTGTCTCGAGTTTAGCAATGTTGATCATCGGTTAACCACTATAGATTCATAGTTGTTGGCAGTGCATCATCAACCGTGAGACTGTCCCCTGAAACATGGAACGCCAAAAGATGTAGCCTCTGGAGACAAAAATTACCAGAGGCTACATCTGCTTATGTCAAATTAGTTGGTTGCACAAATCCCATCTTTGTATTGGTTTAGACCAAACTGTTGGTCCATCTGTTCTTTTTCCCTGGTTCAAACACACTTTTCTTGCCGCTCAAAGACCTTTTTTTTGGATGCTTCCCCCCAGTTTGACATCATCATCCCCATCGTTCCCATGGTTCAACATGTCCAGGTGGGTAAGGCCATGAACGAGTTTGCCAAGCGTGTGAGCAACGACAAGCCCACTGCGGCGAACAAAGCCAGACAGCTCGTGGCCAAATGGAAGGTGGACACTTGGAGCGAAGTTCGTGGCAGGTATTTGGGTTTTGTCACCAGAGGGGTAGAATGGGGGATATAGAGGGGATCTATGTATATAATACACATACATATATACTGTATATGTATCATTATATATATGTAGATTCATGTAGAGTATATAATTAATCCCCCAAAAATGTCGAAAAAGTCGCTCATCACTATTTTAGGAGTGGATTTGACCAACCTTTATCTTTCTGGGGGTTGCGAATGTAATACTAGTAACCTCCAGAAAAGATGCTGAAAACAACCATCATAAGCATGGGACAATTGTCGAGGTCAACCCTTGGGATGGCAATTGAAATCTTTCGCTACTAATGTTTTCCCATCAAATAGTACCCTCTGGTAATTTTTCACAAAGCTATTGAAAATGACCATTTATAGTGGATTTACCAATTGAAAATGGTGATTTCCCATAGTTTTTTGTATGTTTACCAGAGGGTAATTTTCCAAGTAGGGAATCCACCAAAATCCATTGGGAAGCCATCGGAGTGTCGAAAAAAACCATCCGAGGAATACAACCGATCCAAAGAAGACCGGAAGAATCAGGTCCTTGGGGTGGGATTGGATGGCTGATGGATAGTGGTGGAATGGGACATGTCTGTGTGGATTTTATTGCATATAACATACACATAAATTATATAAATATCTATATATTATGCACATTCTACATGCGCAGTAAAAAACGTATATATATATACACACGTACTGTATATTGTATACTGGCAGTTTTGCAGTTCACCACCACCACCATCATCATCATCATCATCATCATCATCATCATAATCATCATCATGATCATGATCATGTATCTAAAAAGAAGTTGTGCTGCACTTATTGATGGAATTCAACAAAAGGTTGCGCTGGCTGGTGATATGGCGTCTCTCGGTAGGTTTTTTCATGTTTCTTCTGTAACATACCGTAATTAAAGAAACACTACACGTTTAGTTTGGCATGTTATCCCAAAACATCTTACCACAGTTTCGTTTACAAACCAGCTGGAGTCCCCTGCAACTTTCCATCAGGAGAAGGAGGCGGAAAAAGAAGCCGCCGCGGCCGAGGCGAAAGCGAAAGCCACAGTCAAAGTGCCACCCGAAGAACGCTGCCTTGCTAGGGATAGTTCCAAAGGTCAGTGCAAGAACCGCCGACACCAACCCAAATTTCTGTGCGGTTTGCACCAGCGCATCCTGGACCAAAATGGCCAGTTGGAACACGGCTGGATTTCTGAGAAACCCGAAGCCAAAGCCAACCCCTCTGGAGCAGCCAGGCCCAGTCCCAAGGCTGCAGCCAGTGCAAGTACCGCGGCATCTGTGGGGGCACATGGCGCCCATGGGGTGCATGGCCTGCGGTCGGATGTGGCCATCCGGATGCACAGCAATAAATCGGTGACTGATGTGAAGCCTATGGAAAGCCCGGAGGATGCTGTGAAACTGGTGGAATCCATGAGGAGTGTGCCACCTGAAGCCATCAGTTTTCGCTTGGGCCTCTTGGTGGCCTTAGATACCTCCCCACGACATTGCATGAACAGCTTTGTGAAGAATGGTGGGGTCGAGATCCTGTCCAAATGGTTGAGGAAGAGTGCGGAGGTCCGCTTTGCCTGCTTAATGGTGCTGCAAAAACTCCCCGTGACCTTCGCAGATTTGCAGAAAGCCGACATCCTTGCAACGGTGCAGGCCATCGAAAACCAAGACCAAGAGGAGGGGCACCGCACAAATGCCGCTGCTCTGATTGAGCGCTGGAAGGGAGCGGGCTTCCTCGAACCCCCCTCCAAGCGACGCCGAGTGGAGCCATCCACGGCGCCCCAAGCGCAGCAGGCGCCCCAGGCGCCCCAGGCGTCCCAGGCGTGGGTGACGGTGGTGGATGAGCCCGTGGTGGCACAGCCCAGGACCCCGCCATTGGAAACGCTGCCACCCGCGCGACCTGAAGAGATTCCAGACTCGCTACAAGCCTTGGATCCAAGGATTGCAAGGGTGCTGATGGACCGACCGGGACTTCATAGCTTCCTACAGAAGCTGGGTTTGAGGATTTTGAGGATGGGGCAATTTTTTTCTTGATGTTTTGATTTTGGGGGACATATGACATACTTTAATTCAAGTTTGATGGGTGTGGCAACAAGGAAGCATCCTGATGTGTTGCAGAATCTGAATGCAGATTCGCTCTCTTTCCTCCAGCGGAACTTGCGGAACGTGCAGAGAACCCGCCAGGAGGCACAGGAAACTCCTGAGGCTGCTGGAGTCACAGTCACAGTGTCAGGATTGGCTGAAAAAACCACAGAGCAAGATGTGGATCAACTGGTGAAAGACATCCAGCTGGAAGCCATGAAAGTGACCCTGCCTCGGGAGAGCCGTCGAAAACGTTCCTGTGGCACGGCCTTTGTGCTTCTGCCATCGCTGCAAGATGCCCAAAAAGTGGTAGAGAGACTCAATGGTGCACGTGCCTTTGGTGTTCAAGCCATTGAGTCATCCATTGAGTCTTTCGGATCCCCATTGGCCCCATTGGCCCATTGACCACATTTTGGTGGAACTGAGTCACCAAGTTTGCTCCAACCAATAAAAAAGACTGTCCATGATAGCCAATTGGTGACATTACCTCCTACCGAAGCCATGATTTTGTTGAAAGAAAAGGTATATATCATTTTATATCCTCAAAGTTGCGTCATAATCATCATTTTCCCATTCAAATTGCCATTTACATGGCTGTTATTACTACCAATGCAGCCAGTATTATCATTCCACAAATCATGGATATGATATACCAAATTTTCAGACACACCCAACTATCATACCATCTTCTTGACATAATGATCCATAATTTACATAATATATATATATATGTATATGTATATATACATACATATATATATATTATATGTATAGATAGATGGATGGATGGATGGATCGATGGATTAGATTAGATTAGATTAGATTAGATTAGATTAGATAGAGAGAGAGAGATAAGAAGAGAGAGAGAGAGAGAGAGATAGAGAGATAGAGAGATAGATAGATAGATAGATAGTTAGATAGATAGATAGATAGATAGATAGATAGTTAGATAGATAGATAGATAGTTAGATAGATAGATAGATAGTTAGATCGATAGATAGATAGATAGATCGTTAGATAGATAGATAGATAGATAAATAGATAGATAGATAAATAGATAGATAGATAGTTAGATAGATAGATAGATAAATAGATAGATAGATAGATAGATAAATAGATAGATAGATAAATAGATAGATAGATAGATAAATAGATAGATAGATAGATAGTTAGATAGATAGATAGATAGTTAGATAGATAGATAGATAGTTCGATAGATAGATAGATAGTTAGATAGATAGTTAGATAGATAGATAGTTCGATAGATAGATAGATAGTTAGATAGATAGATAGATAAATAGATAGATAGATAGATAGATAGATAGATAGATAGTTAGATAGATAGTTAGATAGATAGATAGATAGATAAATAGATAGATAGATAGATAGATAAATAGATAGATAAATAGATAGATAGATAGATAGATAGATAGATAGTTAGATAGATGGATAGATAGATAGTTAGATAGATAGATAGATAGTTAGGTAGATAGATAGATAGTTAGATAGATAGATAGTTAGATAGATAGATAGATAGATAGATAGTTAGATAGATAGTTAGATAGATAGATAGATAAATAGATAGATAAATAGATAGTTAGATAGATAGATAGATAGATAAATAGATAGATAGATAGATAGATAAATAGATAGATAGATAGATAGATAGATAAATAGATAGATAGATAGATAAATAGATAGATAGATAGATAGATAGATAAATAGATAGATAGATAGATAGATAGATAAATAGATAGATAGATATATAGATAGATAGAGATACCTTCCCATGATTTTGCTATCAGGTTTACACCAGAAGGACCTGACCGTAGAGCTCTTGGAAGATCGCGGCACGACGATGTCGACGTCCGGCGATCCGGGCGATCCGGGCGGTGTCGGCCGCCCGCGAGTGAAGTGGAAGGCCGATTCCGAGCTCTGGGAGGCCCGGGGCCCGGTCTGATGGATCTATGGATCCATGACAAATGGTGATTTTCCCATGATTTTCCCATCAAAAATGGGGATTTTCCCATGAAAAATGGCGATTTTCCCATGAAAAATGGTGATTTTCCATCGTTTTTTGGTATGTTTAACCATGTTGACCATGGAACCATTGAAGGTACCCTCTGGTAAACATACAAAACACTATGGACAGATCCACCATTTTTAATGGGAACATCAACTATTTCGACTGGGCCATTTTCAATAGCTATGTAAAAAAAATACCATTTAAGGTATCCATTTAAGGTTAATGATGGATCATTGGATCATGGGTTAATGATGGATCAATGGTTAATGGCGGATGATTGAGCAACTATTTGAAATCTGGCGTGAGCGATCCACTATCCAAAACCATCCCATTGACCCGATGGGTTGATGATTGTACTCAGGGGATACCGATACATTGGGGAAGATCAGACTCCAACTCCCTGTACCCAACCAGTAGCCATAGTTCGTTCACTTATTTTTTTGGGGATGAGCCGCTTTTGTGGGGGACACACTCAACCACCATGACTGGGGGCATCCCATCCACTTTTGGGGATGGTTGATGGCATGGGGTTTACCACATTATGATCAACCAGATTTGATGTTTTTTTGTGGGCGATTAAATATCGATTTCCCATGGGTAAATTCCACTAAGAATGGGGAAATACTTTATACTTTTTGGACCATCTCGCGCAATAAAGGTTGTTTTGTATAGTATAGTAGATTTTTATTAACAAATAAGTTTTGAAGATCTGTTAGATTATATTATTACCAGCCATTACCAGCCATTTGAATGGAAATTCAAAGATCTGGTAGACTTATGTGGGGCGATGAACACCGTGAACACCCAGAAATCCCAGCGATTTTGGTGCTGTTGGAAGGGCTGTTCGTGGAGGAAACTTCCCTTTCCATCATGGGGTTGTCAGTGGCCATGACTATGACTGAAATTTCTGCATCCCCAGAGGTGGAGAGTTCACTGCACATGTGTTTTTTTGTTTGGCTTGGCCAGCGATGACGTCCTAAAATCGGTGTTCCCTTGGTTTTTTGTTACTCAACTTCTGGATCCCCCTGATCTCATCCGCACAGGTCATCGTCTTCTCCCCCGAAGAAAGCGTTGCATGCCTGGGTCAGCGCATCAACAACCGTGACTTCCAACCGGCCGCGGCCGTTTCGAGTCAACCCAGCAGTTCACAGCAGATTCACCATTCACGGTTCCAGGCTGCTCGTCGGGCAGAAGAAATCATGGAATCTGAACAGGTCAGGAAGGCCCTGGCCGGGGCCGTGGAGGCTTGACAAAGCGCAGCGCAGCTGGAAAATACGGCCGCTGAGAGGAGGTGATGATTCAGAGTCAACATGTTATTCCGATTTTTCACAGAAAATGACGGGTTTTCCACATATTGTCATGTCGTTCTCAACAAACATGTGGCTCTAAACATCAGGAAGAATGAGGAAACATGGAGGTCTTGGACGTTTTCCGTAGGCAGCTACGCACAATCCAACCTGCCTACGGAAAATCCCCTTTTTTCTATCCACTCCAATGATTTTTCCAGAGAATCTTCCCATGATGTCCGAAGAGTCGGAATGACATTAATCTCACCCAAAAATTCCACATCGGGATTCCGCCCAAAAAAAGCCACTGGAACCACCTGGAATTTTCCGATTTTCCACAGGTTCCCTGGCTGCGAGCCCATTCCGAAGTCCGACCTCCAACATCTTGGTATCCACCCCATCCCTGGCTTCGGCGGTGACCATCGATGGCGGGGAAAGGGGCCATTGGACCTGGGATGAATTCATGGAGCCATGATCCCAAAAAATCAAGCTTTGTTCAGCTGTGGGTTGGGGGGAATGGGTCAAAATTATATAGAAGGCCCCAAGTCCTTGTTTTTATATGTTTTTACTCCTTCAATAGAACAAGTTTTTTTTAAAAAAACATATTTTCCGTACTTTACTGACTTCACAAAAGTTTCAGATCTGGGTCTTCCAAGAATGCTTCGAGGCACGACTTACCCATGCCCATGGCGTTGGGCATAAAGAAATACAAGGAGAAGCACCGATATCGTACATCTTCAGGGCCAACCATGTGAGTTTATCATCAAATCTCCGTTCTGCTGGCAGCTGGGTAAATTATAACGAGCTCACTGTCCTCCCTCACTGGAATGATGGTTAGTGTACGGAGACTTCTCTCACTATAGCCTTATTTTTACCATTTTGTCCAGATCTTTGTGCTTCGAGTGTTGCCCAATGTTGCCCAGCAGGCTTCACGGTGAATGTGGAGACCACCAAGAGTGGCAATGTCTGGGCCTACGTGGTGAGCGAGGCGGGAATGACTTGTTGATCCGCTGATGTCCGGTTCACGGAAGCAGAGGGGTATGGTTCATCCGGTTCATCAGATTTCACGAGAGACACGCTGAAAGTTCTCAAAAAAATGCTGAAGGTCAATGTGTAAACCTGCAAAATTGGCTTCAGTATATCCTTAAGAGTAATATCAAGAGTTTTTTTTATTATCAATTTGAGAATCTTTATAAATGATGGACAAAATTGTGTGCCAAAAAGTAGAGATTCCATATTTTTTTCCATCCATTTTTGAATCCCAGATCTCTGGATTTTCTCCAGGCCAATGCGGCCCTGGTCACTGTGGCTTGGAGAAAACCGATGGCTACAAAAGCCTCCGGTGATTTCGTAGGCATGTGGTGATTGATATAGATGAACAGAAATTTATGGATGATATGATGATATCATATCTATATGTTTTTATAATTTTGATAGATTATGTCCTATGGTAAACCACGCTTTTTCAAAGGTGAACCGTCGAACTAGATGTTCCATTTTCCATTGCAAACTGTCAAATGACCAGAGGGTAACAGTTTTTACAATAGTTTTTTTCAATATTTGAGGCGCTGAACACAACTATACTCAACTGATCATTTGCCGATAATCTCATTTCATTTCGCTTCAAAAACACCAGCCATCTGGGCTCCAGCCCCAAGGTTGCCACGGCCAAGTCGGGACAAATGTGGGCGTCGCGCTGGCCCAGTGGGGCGGTTTACCGAACATCCACAACTGATCTCATGTGATCTTTGTGAAAGTGAACAGACATTTTTTTTCGCTTGTCTTGAATATATTAGATATAATAGATATATTAGATATTGATATTGTCTACAATCATAATTGTTCATTTTTGCATATGACCATCATTGTGCCGTTGTTCTGGGTTCCGGTGATTTCTCAAGACATGTCCATCGTTGTGCCGACTTCAGTCCATGCGGCATCCGAGACCAGTGAGGTATGGAGCTTTGAGCTGCAGGAAACTGGGACAGGCCTCGGAGCCGAAAAAAGCTCCACGGAAAATGGGGATATAGCTGGATATACCCTCTGGTTATTTAACATAGCCATGGAGAATGGCCCATGGAAATAGATGGTTTACCTATTAAAAATGGGGATTTTCCATGGCTATGTTAAATAACCAGATGGTAACGGACATTTCATGGGGATATCATGGGATATACTTATTCCCACTTCATGGGAATCACTAGCTCTGGGGTCAAGCGTGGCTGGAAAATCAACGAAATGGAGGTTTAGTTCCAGCAAAATCATTGAACTTCCGGGATGTTTCAGCCACGTTTGATGACACCGGGGAGTCGTTTTTTGTTGGCCAATTCTGCAGATCATTCAGATGTCTTGATTTCGATAAATCCACATTTTCCTTCACTATTTGTTTGTTGTTTATACACAGAAGTAGCAATTGTTTTACGAATCAACACATGTGCCCCGGACAAAACTTGAATATGCATTGAATATCATTGAATGATGTGCACATATTGAGAGATCGTCATCAATCCATTTTCATAGGGATATGTTTCAGAATGGCGACATGACATGACCATAGGCCATCCATAGATCTATAGCAACTCACGTAACATGGCCCAACAGGCCATCACTGGCGGCACAGCTACGGTGTTGAGCTTCAGTGGCTGTGCCATGCCGAAGTCTCAAGGTTTGGCTGTTGTGGCTGTGCATCCGGATTTTTTTTTTGGGGTGTTTAATTGGTCCATGTGCAAAAAAGACTCTGGGGATTCAGCTAGGCAGCTAGTTTTCACAGTTTTCAGCTACATCCTCTGCAGATTTTGAGACATTTTTTGGTGGGTTGTCAGATCATCCTGCTTTTGGAGTTGGTTTTGTTTTTTTTGCCTCTTTGTTCATCAAAAAGGATACGACAAAGTGGAGATTCCTGGAGTTGTTGTTTTCATCCATGGCTGCTTTGCTGAGTGGATGGTGTTTTGCTGCTGATCTTTGCTCAAGACTTAGCTTCAACATCCGTCCCAGTCCCAAAATCTGTGGAACATCTGCCCTGAAAGGCGCCGGCATCGCCGGGCTGCAAGTTGTGTGAGATGACACGACCCAGATCGACAAAGGGATACAAAGGGCCTCACTGCTTGTAGTTTCACTTTCTAAGAAGGCTCCAGAAGCCGACCATTTTCGATTTTCATGTCTTTCAAACATGTGTTGTTTAGGTCAAACCTGTTCAAAGATGTTCAAACTTTTTTTCTAGATTTCTTCTTGGTGAGACGATGCCCTCCAGTTGACACAAAACCCACTCACGGTTTCTACCTGTCA
Organism: Cladocopium goreaui; assembly: GCA_947184155.2. NCBI lineage: Eukaryota > Dinophyceae > Suessiales > Symbiodiniaceae > Cladocopium > Cladocopium goreaui. The sequence goes on from CAMXCT020000009.1 coordinate 289,918, forward strand.
GATGAATCTCTTCAAGTTCCTTGGCAGCAGGTGGACAGACAGTTGACATGGCAAATCATGGCAAAATTTCCTACCGATGGAACCATCGTTTTTTTTTTAAAACCGAACTTAGTATGGACGCCGCATTAAAACATCCAACACTTAAACATCCATAAGTGGCAAAAACTGAGAAATGTATGAAATGTCATTCCAAGCCACCCAGATTTTTTGAATTTTCCAAGCCTGACTACTGAGGGTGCTTCCTTTGCTTCTTTCGTTGGTGGCGGTGCGTTGTCAGGCCGCTGATGGATGAGTTGGACCACCGGTTTCAGTGGCTTACCATACGTATGTATATCCATGTATATACAGTAAATGTAAGATTATATAGGTAGTATGTATGTATGTATGTATGTATGTATGTATGTATGTATGTATGTATGTATGTATGTATGTATGTATGTATGTATGTATGTATGTATGTATGTATGTATGTATGTATGTATGTATGTATGTATGTATGTATGTATGTATGTATGTATGTATGTATGTATGTATGTATGTATGTATGTATGTATGTATGTATGTATGTATGTATGTATATTATATATATATATATCCATGGATGGGGATATGAGTATCCACATTCATATCCCCATTCTTTCCCATTTACTTGGTGAAGCCATCATTCTTCATCGAATTTCCCATGGGTTTACCATGGCTTTTCCACTTTGAAACCACCATGAGACTGCCATTAGTTGACAGGATGACGATGTGCCCGACTTCGATGAACTGATGACCGAGATGGATAGCGATAAGGCGGCGGAGTTTTGATGATTTGGGATTTTTTTCCCAATGGGAAATCCACCCAAAACATGGGGAATCCTGTAGGGAATCTGTTCTATTTTTTGGAGATGGGGAATCTAGAATTAATCATAATGTTCTATTTTTTGCGGGGGTTTCCTTAAGCAAGTTTCCAAGTTTTGTCGATTTAAACATCCATCGGTTTTGGCTGCTGAAGCCCATAATCTTGGGGGATGCAAGACTAATGAACTGGTGATCAACTGGTGATCAGCCAGAGTTATGTTCTTGTGATCTAATTTCGTGGTCCAAAAATGCTACCACATTTTCAGCCAAACCTAAAATGAATTCTTACTTTCTTAGCAGTCCAAGACCTAACTTTTAATTTGTTTTCTATGTAGCCTGCCTTTTGATCATAGTTTCCTTGGTGTTATGTATGGTGAAGTTGCCGTCCAACCGCCAGAAATGTCAAGCTTCTTCTGGGGTGAGGAGATAGCAAAATCTCCAGGGGTGAGGAGAGAGTAAAAACATGTAAAAACTAGAATTGACTAATGTACCCAATTCTTTAGAAAACAAAGCGTTCGCATGCTGCGAGTGGCAGAAAGTAGTGGCGTTCCTGCACTCAGAGAGTGCGGCATCTTCGCGGCCAGCGTTGAGTAAAAGCTTTTTGGAGTTCGAAACGTCCAAGTTTTGTTTAAAACACAGAAGAATGTGTCTTTACATACCTGGTCTTTTTGAAACGAAGTGTGCTTTAATTGGTGTGTGTTGGGAAACCTGTTCCGAGCCAACACAACTGTTCCGAGCCAACACAACGGGCTGGCTGCCAAGTATGTTCGTGCTGAAAGTTTGTTTGCAGCTTACCTGGCTAAAGTTGCTCAACAGGAAAGTAGACAGGTTTCGGGCCAACACAGCCAGACGCGTTGGCGCGGAAATACGTTCGCAAACCTTCTTGGGCCCAGCCAACATGGTTAATATGCAAACTTTTCTAGCAGATTTCGGAACATGCTGTTCGGCTAAAACATTTTTTACTTTCGATTGATCCCCAACATGGCATTTCAAGGCCATTGATCTGACATATATTTTGCCAAAATCAAACTACGACAAGTCTAGACACAGTTTCATAGTACAAGACCTCAGGCCATAAGTCGCAGTACAAACCTCACGCCATTGTTTTGATTCTCAAGGGGGGAAATGTGATACCTTTAGCCCCTAGCCCTCCAGTGTTAAAAGATGCAGCACGTGGGGAGTGTGACTTGCGCAGCTATTTTTTGAGCAGAAAGTTCAAACTTTTAGATGCCTGGAGTTTGGTTGGCTAAGTTTTCTTCAGCATTTTCTTAACAAAATAGTGATGTACTTGGACCATGAGATTCGAAGCACCATGTTCATATGGTTCAAAATTACATTGCGCGGTTCAAAAGAATAAAGATCAAGAAGAACAACTACAGTATACCAGGTATATGTTGGAGAAAATCGCCAGAATATATATAATTATATATACTTATATTTATCTATCTAAACATATATTTATGTATAGATAGTATATACCATGATATTTTGAACATTTTTGAACATTAGATTTCTATCATTTGATGTGGTGGTCTTCCCATCTTTTCCACATGAATCAGCATCCTATGGCCAGGACGGCAAGGTTTCTTGGGATGAGATGTTTGGAGGCGGAATCATCCAGTCATGGCCAGTGATCCACAATCTAAAAGTGTTTGGGGTAATGGGGGGTGAAGTTCAGGTGGATCCCGGTAGAATTTTCATGGAATGAGATGATCCTAATCACTTATCATGTCCCAATGAGTTCTATAATTCAATGATGTTTTTAAAAAAACAATTGGAATTTCCTCGATTTTTATGGAAAATTTTTGGGACACAATTGAGCAACTCATCCCGGACACCTTATGGTCAGTAAATGGCCCTTGTATTTTGACGATCTTTCGCCTCCGTGGATCATAGATCTTTTTGAGATTTGGACATATGTTCAACTCCTCTAAGATGATAGGTCCATGATATGCCATGATATGAGTAAAGTAGTAAAGTTGATCTGATGATAGACCATCTGAATGGACACCTATCATCGAATCACATCTTTACTTTCAGGTCAAGTATGATCAGATCATCGGCTATTCATTGGAACTCGCCGCTCATGTTGGACCAGGAGAAGGGAGTGAAGAAATGAACGAGTTGCCAGCAGACATCAAGAAGCAATACACAGATGTCTACAAGGACCGGGAAGTCAGGGGTGGATGCTTTTTTTGACCTTTCAGCCTGTGGACTGTGGAGATAATGATACTCCGTTACAACAGAATCTTCTGCAAGGTGCCATTGGGCATGACTATGGCTAATTTTGGGTATCTCACCAGAAAAACAGGGAAAATTCAGAACATCCATGGTTTCATACTATGACGAAGAGGTCACATTAGTCTAGGATCAGAAAAAAATTAATTAGTTGCTTGCGACACCAGGTGACTGGCCAGTGGTGATCATGTTAGTTTTTTTTTCTCACCTATAATTCTATAATTTGCTGAAACAGAACTCCATGTTCGGAATATCATCTGCTTAGGTGTCAGCCCTTGACTTGCCAAACCAAGAGTTTTTGTTGCAGATTGGTTGATTAAAATATGCTGGATAGAGAAGCACCTCCAAAACATCCCACACCCATATTCACAACCGTTCTGAGGACATTTTGTACCTGTTCCCCCAACACATTGTTCGCTTTTGGTACCGTTTATTTGGTACCATGATATCCTATGATATTGCCATAAAATGGTCAAGCTCTATACCCAATTATTTATTGCCACGATGTATCCCACTATCATGTTCCCATTATATTATTATATTCCCCTTAAATCAGAACAACCAAAAAGGGAAATGAGACTAATTGAATATATTCCCATTATATTCCCATTATATTCCCATTATATTCCCATGATCATACTACCCTTATTACATTATATTCGCATGTTTGGCGGACGAATACATATTAATATATAAAATAATGAATAGAATATGAATAGAGAAACATGATACATATTCCCATTATATTCCCAACAAAATTTCCCAGTATATTCTAATGACATGCCATGCCCATGATATTTCCCATCTTAGTCCCATATAAACATATGTTCTATGCCAATGGTCCTCACTTTTCGTTTTTTTTTTTTTTTCGAAGCCAGGAGTGCGATACAGACTCCGACGGCCTTATTAGCCGAGAGGATCAGCATCATGGGGGAGAAATGATCTTGACCTTTTGATGAAAAACATCATGGGATTATGTGTTTTGATTGATTTTGGATGGCCTCAAAATTCAATTAGTTTGGCTCCCTGAAAAAAAAGGTCGACCCCGGAAGAAAACTCCGGAAAGTTCCTTATTCTGGAAAATGGACAGTGAGTTGTGGTGTATGTTTGTTTTACCAACATAATCACCATGGCAATCTACCAATGACAGATGATGCTATAAATTCACCAGCATAACTGGTAGGTCACTCAGCATTGAAGATTCTTTCGCCGTCTTGGATGGTTCCATTTGCACAAAACCATCGTGGAAAAATATCTGTTCCCATCTCTGGTCGCAACGATCTCTGTTTCATTCCATGGATTCCATGGCCCAACGCCCATCCTGGGCTATGTTCCGCCAGATGTTTCGGAACATTTATAAAGCCCAAACCCCTAAAAATCCATCGGTGAATTGATGTTCATTGCCACTTTCCATCACTTTCCCTATCATTTTTCGGCAATTTTGGGATTCAGAGCCATTTTGGACGTTGAGAAACTCAACAGGAGCTGCCCAAGTTCTTTGAGAAGATGAATGCCTTAGAGGAGCACGTCCCTGATGTTGGGGAAGACTATGCCGGGGGAGTCCCTGATGTTAGCGGACAAGGTTTAAATGGGGGAATGCCCAAACACACCATTTCATATCATTTCATATCATTTCATGCCATTTCATATCGTTTCATAGATTCATATCATTTCCTATAGTTTCATATCAGTTCCGTGTCATTTCAAATATCATTTCATATCACATTTTTTTTGCATAGTATAGGAATCTATAGGATATGTGCAGTTAAATCTCTCTAGGAGAAAATCAAGCGAAACTTTTTCTTGACCACCCCCAGGGTCTGCATTTTGGGCGAGGACGCCGTGAGCGAGGAAGAGGGCAGCGATGAAATCTGATCGCCCCGTGACCGGCAGGGTTCATCAGTTTTGAGACTCCGAAAGAAACATCATGAATGGTATGTTTCAGAGTTGAGGATTTCCGGAACCGCCACATGACTATCATGACTCACAAAATCATCGATGACAATTATGACTAACAAAATCATCGATGCAAGTAATAGGATGCGGACTTGCTGCAAAAGCTTCACAAGCGATAGAGGACCGCCCACTTTAGCATGTCGTTTTCGAGTCAAAGGAAATTTTGTCCGCCACTCAAATCATTTTTTGCCTAAGATGTGTGAACACCCAAGTGAGTTGGGTTGTTGAGCTGTTTCAAATGTTGTGCTTGTAAGAGTTTGGTAGAGGCGTTCCCCCATGTCCAAATGCATCTAACAGTTTTACATCGAACACAAAGGGCATGTGGAAATCCCCGCACCGTTCCTCAGCTGCAGCTTAATTCGATGGTTTCCAGGTCCCATAAAGGCCTCGCCAGCCAACCAGCGAATCTCTGGTGGCTCTCCGACTTTGGAAACGTTGGACCAGAGAGTTGACAGCGAGTTAGAAAAAATCGGCTGTGGGACCGGGAGGGAAGCTGAGAAACTAGGAGAAACTGATGGCCAACACAGAAATGTTGACGTTCCAGTTGAAGTTGCTAGGGTTTTAAAAAGTCCCTTTGACAACAGAGAAGGTTAACCCTTTGATCAGCAAAGCTAGACGCGGAAAAATGCAAAACATTCAGGTGATGTTTTTTCACATCGGCGGATATCGGCGGCATTTTGAGTTCTGCTAGACTGCTTTTTCCTGCCGAATTTCCAATTTTTATGGGACATCATGATCCCCCTGATATCCCATCATTCGAATGGGGTTCCCCATCGTGACTGTCAGCCAAGCTGGGATGCTGATCCCCCCTTGACCAAAGCTGAGGCCTTACAGCACAATGCTGAAGCTTTTTGTGGCTCGGCAAGATTTCTTGGATTTGGCCCACCATGGAGATGAAATCATCACCAAACAGCAGGGTTGAACGAAGTAATCCCTTCCCCCTAATACTAACCCCCCCTCCCCAATAATAAACACCTCAGGTAGTTTTTATTACCAGTAGTACCGCACAAGGCGGTGGCGGAAGTTTCAAAAATAGGAAACCTATAGGAGAGGTTGGTTGTTGTGAATCAGGGATTGCAGAGCGAAGCCACTGATGGAGCGAAAGGTGATTGATCTCTCTCACTATTTCTCTCTCTTTCTCTGACTATCTACCTACCTACCTACCTACCTACCTACCTATCTATCTATCTATCTATCTATCTATCTCTCTATCTCTCTCTTTCATCTAATTACTTATCTATCTATCTATCTTTCTACCTATCTATCTATCTATCTTTCTATCTATCTATCTATCTATCTATCTGTCATTCTATCTATCTATCTATCTATCTACCTATCTATCTATCTATCTATCTATCTACATATCTATCTATCTATCTACCTATCTATCTATCTATCTATCTCTCTCCCTCTCTCTCCTTCATCTGTCTAGCTGTCTACCTGTCTATCTGTGGTGCAGTGTCATTGAGTGCAATGTAGTGTAGTGTAGTGTAGTGTGGTGTAGTGGAGTGTAGTGGAATGTAGTGTAGTGTAGTGTAATGTAGTGTAGTGTAATTTAGTGTAGTGTAATTTAGTGTAGTGGAGTGTAGTGGAGCGTAGTGGAGTGTAGTTGTATAGTTGTAGTTGTAGTTGTAGTTGTAGTTGTAGTTGTAGTTGTAGTTGTAGTGTAGTGGAGTGTAGTGTAGTGTAATGTAGTGAAGTGTAGTGGAAGGTAGTGTAGTGTAGTGTAATGTAGTGTAGTGTAGTGGAGTGTAGTGCAGTGTAATGTAGTGAAGTGTAGTGTAATTTAGTGTGGTGGAGTGTAGTGTAGTGTAGTGGAGTGTAGTGTAATTTAGTGTAATTTAGTGTAATGAAGCGAAGCGAAGCGAAGCGACATCTGAGCCTCCAAAAGTGGTCCGAACCCCTGGTGTTTTGTACATTTTCACTTCGAAATGTGCTTTGCGCCACAACGGCGTGCACTTTTTCGACATCTAAACTTCCAAAAGTGGTCCGACAATGGTGTGTTTTGTACATTTTGACTTCGAAATGTACTTCGCGCCACAACGGCGTGCACTTTTTGGACATCTCGACTTCCAAAAGTGTCCGAACTCCTAGTGTTTTGTACATGTTGACTTCGAAATGTGCTTCGCGCCACAACGGCGTGCACTTTTTCGACATTGCAACTTCCAAAAGTGGTCCGAGGCTGTGGTGTTTTGTACATTTTGACTTGGAAATGTGCTTCGCGCCACAACGGCGTGCACTTTTTTGACATCTCAACTTCCAAAAGTGGTCCGAGACCGCCAGTTTTTAACACTTTTGACTTCGAAATGTGCTTCGCGCCACAACGGCGCGCAATTTTTCATCGCTCCTGTGGCCAGCTGGCTCCGCACCCGCCGCTTTAGCGAGCCTACTTTTCGACCCTCCGGAGGCACAAATCATTGGAAAACAGAGTGTTTCGCGACTTTCCTACCTTTTTGCGCATCTGTATCTTCTGTCTTCTTACTCTTTACTTCTGATCTTCTCTCTTCTAATCTTCCTCTTCTCTCTGCCTCTGCCCTGCTCTGCTTTTCATCTCTCCATATTGTCGGAAGTTTGACTTCTAAACTTCCTTCGATTAGGGGTTTATTTATTATTAGGGAACCCTATTAATAAATTTAAAACCTTAATAATGAAAACATATAAAAACTATTTTTGCCGATTTCAAAATCAATTAAATTTCCTTTTATAACGCAGTTAAAGTATTGCCAAAAATTGGATTTCGAAGCGGACCCTATTAATAAGTTTAAAACCTTAATAATGAAAACATATAAAAACTATTTTTGCTGATTTCAAAATCAATTAAATTTCATTATATAACGCAATTAAAAAATTGCCAAAAATTGGATTTCGATGCGGACCCTATTAATAAATTTAAAACCTTAATGATAAACACTATTTTTGCTGATTTCAAAATCAATTGAATTTCCTTATATAACGCAGTTAAAATATTGCCAAAAATTGGATTTCGAAGCGGACCCTATTAATAAATTTAAAACCTTAATAACAACTTTTTTTTGATTTCAAAATCAATCCCATTTCCTTATATAACTCAATTAAGATATTGCCAAATATTGGTTTTCGAAGCGGGCCCTAATAATAAATTAAAAGCCCTAATATAAAAAACTAAAAATTTTCGGACGGACCCTAATAATAAACACCCCGAGGTTGACTAGTTTTTATTTTTGGGGGGCGAAACCCACAAGTGGTAGCTGTATTTTTGAATTGTTTTCTAAAGGGGATCAATTAAAATCAGATTATCTGACATTTTCCAAAATTAGAGATGGACCCTATAGTTTTTGTTATTTCGGGGGGTTTAGTAATAGGAGGAAGGGATTTATCATGGGATCTAGGCCCGATATTTGGGGTATACGTAAAAAATCACTAAAAATTGCCATTTCAAGGGGAAAAACATGTGATGAACCATTGGGATTTTGGGATATCCCATTTCCGGACAAACCCATTTGATTGGGGGTTGATATTGTGCCAATGAGCATGCAGGGTGGACTGGCCACACGCTGCCCATTCCCTTGAACAGCCTTGGGTATCCATGCTGGTCATCTTGAGTATGTCCTCATTTCAATGATTCAAGCGATTTATATAAATGTTTGGTGGTGAAAGCATCCCAAATAAGCAATCTTTATTCTTCAACCGGCATCTCCACATTTTGCTGGTTACACCCAACAGTTGTTTGGTGGTTCACTCTTGAAGTGTTTTGTTTGTTTCTTAAACCCAGGATGTTTGGTGCTTCACCCGAACCATGCCCAACCAGCCATTTAAGTATTCAAAGATCCAATCTTGTTAGCTAGATCCTTGTCATTCCCCATGTTGAAAGTGGAGTTTGGAAGAGTTTGAGATGTTTTGATTACCATTTTCCCATATTTTCCCCATGAAGATCATGATAATTTTCCACCAAGTGCTTTTGTTCCACCTGTTCGGGACGGACTTGGAAGCCTGACCCCATCCCCAGGTGTACGTGGAAGACACCAACGGCCTGGGTGATGGCATGCTCTCCCCGGCCATCGACGTCTATGCGGCTGGGCGTATGTGCTAGGGTTATGGTTATAGCAAGGTCATATCACCTACCTACATTTAAAATTGCACACACACACACATATATATACACAATAATATGTCGTACATATACTCCCATATTGAATATAAATATTGATATTGGCATAAATCAACACAGGATATTAGTATATTTAATAAACACTTGATTATGTATACTGTCTATGTGTATATATATAAGATATATATATAAGATAGATATATATATAAAAGATATATATATACAAGATATATAAGATATATATATATATAATATAATATAATATAATACAATATAATACAATATAATATAGTATAATATAATATAATATAATATATTATAATATAATATATAATATAACATAATATAACATAATATAACATAACATATATATATGTATATATATATTATATTATATGATATATATATATATATATGATATGATATATATATATATATGATATATATATATATATGATATATATACGCATTATTATTATGATTGTTATTATTGTTTAGAAAACATGACCTGTGGGATTGGTTGAGGCTGCAGATACCTGTCCAGTCGACTCCCTTTTTGTCCCTCCAGGTTCCGGGTTCATCGACCTTCGACGTTGATCCAACTGTGAATGGCGTGTCGGCGCCTGTGAAAGGCTTGGTTTTTTCTGATATGGAAAATGACCCATAGAAATAGATGGTTTACCTATTAATAGCATGGGTGGATTTTCCATGGCTATGTAACAAATAACCAGATGGTATGAAGAACATCCATTTTTTTGCTGAGAAATGAAATGAAATGAATATTGGATGAAGTTTTTGATTGGACACTTCCAGCTTCAGTTCATCTCTAGAGTGGACCTGGTTCAATCTTGATGTCATTTGTAGAAGTTAACCGGAGGCTTCAATGTTCAAATCTTCCACTTTACATCATTTATTTGTGCACATATACTTTGTCATGAGAGATCATTTTTCAGTATATATCCAGTAAGTATATTATCATATATAGTCTTGGAGACATCTTGATACAACCTCCAAGGCCCACACAGACAGCGGTGGCAGTCGACTTCAGCGTGGCTCATGATGCCGGTGCCACCATAGGCGGGGACGCTTTGTTGGGGGATGCCTCCTCAAAATGGCAAGTTTCATGGGGAAAAGCATGACGTTTCTTGGCCGAGAAATGGAGAATCTTGTTAGTAGTGGGGGATATTCCCATTGATTCCAATTGAGTGTGATGTTTTCTTGGGTGTCAATGGGAAATTGCTGAGAAATTTGGAAAATGAAAGGAAACTCAAGAAAAGCCATGGCTTTACACTGTACACAATTTGCAGAGGGTTCAGGGTTGCCTGTGAGATTTTCCCATCAACTCAGAAGTTGTTTTGGGCCATCCAGCATGCGCCCAAACTCAGCAAAAAAAACATCAGAAGTTGATGGGGCAAACCAAGAATACAGATTGCCAAAGGATGGGGTCCATTTATAGATGATTTCCCCTATGAAAACCTCCAGGAGGCTCCATTTGTAGATCTATAGGTGATTCTCCAGCAGCTTTCATGACCGGAGTGCCCATATGTTTTGCCAACCTCAAAGAATTGGTGATTATTTTGCCGATCCTCCAGGAGAACCGCAAGCCGTGTATGGAAAATTTGGTGACCCACTGAGACCCAGGGACCCTACTTCCCAACTGTTTTGGGAATTTGTTCAGGAACATCTCTGCTTCCGCTTGGGATGTCTACCCCAAATCTTCCATGAAAAAATGCTCATCCGATGGTCACAATGGCGAGCAATGGTGACCATCCAGGTTTGGTTTGGGCATCCATCGGCATCCCAAGCGCTGCTTCCGCTTTGGATCTGGTTTCCGTGAAGGCTCAGCAGATTGTTTGGGAACACGCTGTGTGAACCAGATTTTTGGGGTCCCATTTTGGAATATTTTGGATGATAAGGACAGAATGACCCCACAACTAATGGGTATTTATAGGGGGCGAAAAAATGGGGCTTTTCCATGACTTCCCTACTTGAAGAGCCCAGCTTTTGGGAATTTGAGGGGCAGATGTTTCGGAGAGATTTGGGATACCGATATCCATCTGTATATACTGATGATACCCTCTGGTAATTTTTCACATAGCTATTGAAAATGACCCATTTATCGTTGTTTTACCCATTAATAATGGTGATTTTCCATGGCTATGTTAAATAACCAGAGGGTGTATATATATATGTACTGTATGCTCATAGTTCTTGGACGTGGAGCTCATCCAAGTTGCGCTGGCCCAAAACATCCACGGTCCACCAGGCGATACACTTTTTTTTTTTTTAAATCACCAGGATGGTGAAGGCGATTCCGCAAAAAATAGCGATGGTTTGGTGCTTGTATCCCATTCTATCCCCATTCTATCCCCATTGTTCCCCATTGGGGTTAAATGGTCACTCTCCGGGTTTTTGCTTCCTACAGTATCCATGTATTTTTCAACCCAAGATGGGAATCAGAGATGGGAAAATCCTGGGTTTTTCAATAGGAAGATGATGCACCACCGGGTGAAAAAATCTTGATTTTCCAGTGGCCATCCCGCCCCTGGTAATTTCCCAAACCTTGCAGGTTGCCACTGGCATGAACTGCGGTGTTTCGGGAGATGACAAGAGCTTAGATGATGTTGCAGTGACACAGCATGATAAATAGATTTGTCTGAAAAAGCTGGTTTACCCCTCAAATATCCTGAAATAGCAATTTTAAGAGGGGAACATGAAGTATTCCAAAGAGTTTGAAGAGCTATCTAAAGATCACGTTCATGCGAAATGGAAGCTTGTCATTGGTGTCTTCATCCATTTCCAGATGTTTCATTGTTCAATACGAATCAGAGATGTTGCTATCCTATCGATGCAGAAAACTAAGGCCATCTCAGTTGGTGCACAATCCATCAGCATTACAGGCCAGCCCTGGGGCCTCGCACCCGAGATTTCACATCAAAATAGCTGGCAGCTGGTAGATGCTGGCACTTGTGGTTGTGTCAATTCAGAAGATCATGGCTTCAACCGTCGACCCCAAATTTCGGAGGGTTCTTTGGGCCCTCAACCGACGCAGGTTGCACTTTGGAGCGTGGTTATGAGTGACCAGCGGGGCTGGTTAGGAGAAGGATCCGCTGGGACACTTTTTCGCTTCTGCTCTGGCAACAATCTACCACTCTCAGCTAGCTGGCTATCTGCTATCTCTAGTAATTATCTCAGTGAAATCTAATCCAAATTCTGCTGTTTCTGTAAATTTTCCTCAAGAGATCCAATTGGGCTGTGTTCAGGGAGTCAAAGCTGACTTCAGGTGGATTCTGGCATTTTGGGTCTCCCTTTCCATTGATCAACTTTCCCCATGGAAAAACCGGAAAAATCGACGAGAAAACCAGGTACAGCTTGGTGGTCTATGTGGAATCCTCTGGCAACACTGGAACTTTGTCGTCTCCTGTCTCTGTCATGGTACCGTCCTCCAATAGCTTCTACACGGCTGGGGAGCCCAGGCACGGGGAAAAGATGGGGAAAAGCCATCGGATTTTGGGACTTTTTTGGATTTTGGACATCATGTTTTGTCTTGAGATGCAGCTTCAACATCCTTCAACTCTGAAAGACATTGGAAGCTACAGTTTCTATGAATTTCTGTTGATTCTACGTAGACATACAAATTACCCTTAAATGTCAGACTAGCCGAGTGCCCCAAGATCATGAGCCAAGGACCCTGCGGCCACCAATCCAAGCACTGCAGGTGCCCAGTTTTCTGTCTGGTCATCATCTATTGCTGATGATTGGTTCAAGCACTTGTTTCATTTGTCGATTCTTCGTCCGGTTTTTTTGGAACTCAACAAAAACCAAGCGAGACGCTGGCGCCAATGGTTTTTCTGTTGGCATCTGATCGCCAGGTGTCGACATTACCTTTGCAACCCATCAAGCTGGAAATGCTTGGGGAGTTGTTGTCATAGTCTCAGTCAGAGGAGCTGGGTGGTTGGTGATTTGGAACCTCCCTGATTTCAAAACCAAAAAGAAAAGAAAAACAACTTGGCAAAAAAAACACACATCAGATTCGCATTTTCTTGAACATTTGAACATATTTGAACCACCTATCTAGCACCAGATCTTGTCCTACATGGCCGATATCGAACATTCCAAGAGGTCTATTTCGAACATTCCAAGAGGTCTATTTTTACACAGCTTGAAGAACCAAAAAGGCCCACTAGGCCCAGGCCCACTAGGCCCGCTAGGCCCGCTAGACACCATTTATTGGGATACCCTCTGTTGATTTCACCCATTTTTTTCGAAAATCTTCGAAAAGTCGAGGCGTCCGTGGCGGACGCCTCAACGGTCTCTGCCAGCACCATTAAAGCGGGCACAGGTTCGGCCTGGGAAGTGGGACATGCACTCTCAAATTGAGGATATTGAGATATTGAGGATATTGAGGATCAAGGACATTGCAAATCCGTTCTTTAGGTTTTAACATGTTTTAACCCAAGATCAATTATATAGTCGCCTTTCTTCTTGGGAAAATGATGATGATCATGCATTGGAATCAGAGGTAGCCGGTTTTCACACAAAGCCCTATTGTTTGGCACAGCGGTTTGAAGCCACAGAAATCTTCTCCCGATTCAGGTGCTTTTGGAGGCGTGTGCCTGGTAGCTAGCCAGGCACAGTTGGTGAAAGACCCAACTTTCGGGGGTCAAGAAAGTTGGTGTAGCTGGATTTTTCGGCTCTTTTTGTTGTAATAAGCCAGCGTTGAAAACTGATTTGCGGATGTTCATCTTGAAACCATTAAAGAAAACAGTGCATATCTACTATATACATAGCTTCTACATAGTTTCTACATAGCTTCTACATAGTTTCTACATAGCTTCTACATAGTTTCTACATAGCTTCTACATAGTTTCTACATAGTTTCTACATAACTTTTATTAATATATAATGTACAGTACTATATACACAATTATACACATACATATTTATCCATCATCCATGGTGATTTCCCCAATTTTTTCCATGTCGGTTTCACCAGACGACAGGCGGTGACGGCCACAACGTCCGAGACGATGAGCTTCACCGGATGCAGTTTGGTGTGAAGACTCAATGGAAACAAACCCTGGATGAGACCTGACTGGTGATCGGCTTAAAGGGTTTGGTTAAAGGTGCCCCATCTGAAAGATATATAAAAGTGGTGGGTCATGGTGGGTCAACCCCATGAAAAGCGTGAAAAATGGGTGAACTGACGATTAGATGATCGTGTACCAGTTGCTAAGGAGAGATCTCTTACTGGGTGAACTAGCTATGCATGGGTTGATTTGTTTTCGTTTTAGAATCAGGAACCCATAGAGATGGATGACATTCAACTATATTCTGGTTGGTGGTTTGGAACATGGCTTTTATCTTCCAAAAATATATGGGATAATCCTTCCTATTGACTTTCATATTTTTCAAGATGGTTAAAACCACCAACCAGTATTGAAGCCATCCACTTATCCACTCTGGATGATTCTGACGACATTGGACCACTTCGTAAATAGATGGCCGTCCCACAGAATAAAGAACCCAAATCGATCAAGAGATTTTAGGATGTTGTGATGCATACGTCCCACATGTTTCCACGAAATTGCCACTTTTTTTTGAACATGTTGATCCGTAACTTGGCGCTTGGCCTTGCTTAGGTCATGGAAACCACCTACAAAGCCTTCATCTATGTCGAGGCTGACTCTGTTGCATCAAAATCGGGGTCTCACATGTGGCTTCCACAAGAAATCGGAGTTGCAGTTGAGTTGGGCCGAAAGTTGGTGGATTGGTGGTTTCAGAATGTTTCAGATTCATGGATTTCTAAATGTCCAGCCCGTCACGGGTCAAGCACTTCCATGAATCAGTACATCCCATCATATCCCAGTGATACGTGATACGTCTAGACAAAAAAAACCAACGACCTCACTAAAGACACCACTGGAATGATGGGAATTGGATTCCAGTTTGGCAAATATCCTTATTTCAGCTTGGTGAATTACATTGAATTACTATAGTTTGATACGTTTCATGTCCTGCTTTCATTGGCAAAGTGCCCGATTCTCCGGAGAGGTTCGCAAAGCTTTCGTTTTTTTTTCTCGATTCATTGATCGTGTTCAAAGCCAATTCTATAATTTTGTGATATGTCACTGAACCTTCTTCTGACACCTCAATGGACGATTTTTACATCTTGAAAAACATGTTTCAATTCAAGGTGACCACCAAAATCAACTGCTAGTGGTCACAAAAAGGAGGGTTCTGTAGTGATTATTTGACTTAACCAACCAGTAATGCTCATGGGTTCATCAGTAAAGATTGATTCAAGAAGACTTATTTTCAATGACTTAATACTCATTAGTTAAGACTCACTACTGAATCAACGATCATTAGTCCCTAACATCAATAATCATGGATTAATGACTATTCAGTACCTTTCATCACTCATGGATTATTAATGATAAGGACGTTTTATTCATAATCAATCATTAGTCACTTCGATCATCCATAATCATGGTTTTCACTAGTCATGGTTATTTAATGGTTACTTGATGGGTACTATTAATGTTTAGTAGAATGTTTTTTTTGCTATGAAATGTTTACTACCTTTCATTTCACTACATTTCCACTACATGTTCCATGGTTTGACCATTGATATATATGATATATGACTACATTTCCAGTGCATTTCCACTACATTTCCACTACATTTCCAGTGCATTTCATGGATTTTCCCATGGTTTTTCCACTGACCCATCCTTTCCATCCCCAGGATGGTCTCGGCCTGGGCGATGGCATGATCTCCCAAGCGGTGGATGTGCTGCCCACGGCCACACCCGCCTCGCCCGTGCGGGGCCTTAGATTTTTTGTGGCCGCAAAAAAAAGGGAGTTTCAATGGAGTTTCAATACGTTATTTTTTTGTTGAAATGGGGGTTGAACATGATATTTTAATGTTCAACTTGATGGAGTTTTATTTATGTTTTTAAATGGAGTTTTATTTATGTTTTTAAATGGAGTTTTGATGTTTTTGTGATGTTTGTAATGAAACAAGCAACATAATTTCAATAGTGCGTTAAATGTCTTAAAATCATCTTTTCCAAATGATTCTTGAGCATCCACCTTTGGGAACAGTAAAGGTGTAGTCCAAAAAGCCGTGACAGGGGGATATGGTACTACAATTCTTCCAGCTGATACGCACCAAAGCATTGACAACTGGAGATGTTCCCACTTACTGGCAAAATTCATGCGAATCAACTGGATGAGCACTCTTCACTGCAACGATGAGAAGTAGCTGTAGGTATTTAAAAAGTGATGCGCAATACTAGGCCATGCCTATATATGGATGTAGTCATGGCCCAGTTACCCAGTTGTTGGTCTTCCTCAGAAAAAAAGATCCACTGCAACCAAAGTCAACCGCATCCCGAACTTGGACGAAGGGCTTAAAATCAGGCAAGCGCCTTTTAGAAAAGGTCAAATTTCTTGGGCAAAAACCATCAAAAACCCATGGAATGGATCGGTTTTGTTAGGAACATCTATGGGAAACCACCATTTTGAGGAAAATCGCCACGATTTTTCCTGTCGAGTTTCCCCAACAGGGCGCGTTGTTGTGCCTTTTTTTTCAGGCACCTAGCCCCCCTGCAGCGACTCCCACATCGTTTGGAAACTCAGGGGAGCTTTTGGGGTTCCCATGGGTGGCCAGTGTTCCTTGGAAAAAGGCAGATCGCTGCCTGAAAAATCCAGGTGATTTGGAGTGAACAGAGTTCAACGTTGGTGGCATCCAAGCCCATGAGGTGGATTGAAGTGTTGATCAGGCATCAGGTCTCGACAGTTGACTCGCTGTGTGTGTTTTTTTTTTGCCACGACATGGCGGCTGATTTTCAGTTCAGATAGCTGTAAACTTGCCAGAATGGGTGTCAGTTTCAGGGAGTTTACCTACAGAAAACAACCCATATTTTGGATGGTAACAAAAAATGGATTTCCGAAATTTCCCATGCGCTTCAGTGATCAAACATGGCAATGCAACATCCCACATTTATAGACGATTTTCCCACTTGAACCTCCATTTATAGGGGAAACCAATTGCCACCTTAATTTCCGGAGGGTAAGAAAATTCTTAAAACTGAGCCAGTAAGACATATGTTGATGGTTTGAGACTTCCAAACATTGGTGACTTCGAACGCCTCAGCCCAGGAATATCTTCACAGCAGGGCCACGCATTTCCAGTTGATTCCTCAGAGGACTTGGATTCAACCTTGGAAATGTCATTGGAAGATTGTTGGATAGCAACTGTTGGATGTACCCAGCCTGGTTATGACTAACAGTTCGCCATGGTATAGATGGCCCTAATCGAAATGGTTTACCTATCAATAGCATGGTGATTTTCCATGGCAAACTGTAACAAATAACCAGATGATATCACCTCTAGATTTTGGATGATTGAAGGGGTGCAACATGATCCAAAGCTCAGGGGATCACCATCGCAGTTTGTGAGCCATACGAATCGTTTGTTTTGGGACAAAAAGATCACCTCAAAGCAAAATAAAACCAGACTTGGGCCATAGCGCTTTTTTGTTCAGAAGCCTGCAAACATGTTTACTAGAAAAGTTGCATTAAAAAAAACAGGATGATAAGAACCCCCCGCATGTTTACTAGGAAATTGGAAGAAATGATTATTAAAAAACAGCCTAAAGGTGGCCTAAAACCAGGCACTGCGACGATGACGGACGTGTGGGTGGCCTTCTCAGCTCAAGCATCCGGAGCAGGCCACTGGTGCCACGGGTGGCTGGATGTCACGTAAATCAGTTGTTGAAATCGCTGAAAGTCATCAGTCATACTCTTGGGGGGAATTCCTGTGGAATAGATGGTTGATTAATGTTGATTATGATTTGAGCCTAGCAATACATATGTATTTGAGCTTGACATACTGCAAGGCCATTGATGAGTATTGAAGAGTCAGGATTTAAACTATCGTGGGCGGGATAGCACATGGAACCCCCCCAGGAAATGATCTGCCATGATCTGCCACAAAATTCTGTTGGATATGTAGCCGCTCTTGGACATTGGATTCCATGTTCTAGTTGAGGGGACTGCTGACTGAGTGACTGTGCTACCTTCCGGTAATTTAACATATTGAAGATGGCCCATTTGTATCCATTTATATTGTAGTTGATTTACCTACTAAAACAGTGATTTTTACCAGCAACGCTGAGGGTTTTCCGTGGCAGTTGGGAGGTGAATTATACCTTCTGACCAACTCAGCGCCGGCCTATGCGGACATTGCTACTTTGTCACTTGCTCAGAGGGCCTTGGAAGCATGTCGCCCGTTAAACAGAGCTGATAGGGTTCCCTGTATATCAAATGTATCTCAATTACATCATAATGGTCAACATGTCAGATGCCTATTGAAGTTCCTGCGATTTTGGGCAACTTGTACCATTCAAAAGCATCTAGAAACCATCTAAAAGGATCCCAAACTTTCTGAAAAACAATCTTGAAAGCATCTAAAACCCCTAAGAACCCTGCGAACCCATCTAAAAGCATCTAAACCCTCTAAACCATCCCTAAAACCCCTAAAACCATTTCAAATCTACAATCTACAAGTGCAACAAAAACATCTATATAAACCTATTTAAAAGCCATCAAGACCCTCCAATTCTGCAGAGGTCCACCACTTTATTTGGTTTTTTCAATTGCTGCCCCCAAAAGCCTGGACCCCACCCTTAGGCGAACGGCTCCTGCAGCCGAAGTCATGTGCAGCTCGAGCATCGTGGTGCGGCCGACCTGTTTGAGAATTTTGAGATCTTAACCCCTGGAGGGATTGGGAACTGGGCCGGAATTGACATTAACTCTATGAACTATATTCATCATGCATGTGAGATGCTGCGCCATGCCCCCTTGCCCCCAGGGAGCATTTCAAGGGAGCATTTCAAGGGAGCATTTCAAGGGAGCATTTCAAGGGAGCATTTCAGCACCGCTGTATCTGATTTTCAGTGAAATGCAGGTGCCAACACTTGCCACTTTTTAACTGGGAGAAACTTGAGCGAAACTTAAGTATCTGACACACACACACACTTTCTGCAACTTGTTGGGAGATTGGATGCAGTGCCAGTGAAGTGCAGTGAAGTGGTTGTTTTTATTCCACCAAAGCTTCCACCTGGGTTTGAGAATAGGGAGTACCCCTAAAGTCCATTGGTCAGTCATAATTTTTTCCATTCAGATGGCCGTTTGGGGATCTAGCCCTCCGGACAGACCTGCCAGGTAGCGATGGACGAACAAAGTCACCAGCTGACTGGATGCGCGCTCACTCACAGCACCGATTACAAGGCTGGCCCTTTGTCAAAAGTGTACCCCAAAATGGCTGGTTTGATATAGAAAATTAATAAACATGATGCTCAACCGTGGCACGGAGGGTTGAAGAGGCTTTCCCTCGAACATGCTGACATGCTGAGAAATCCAGCGGCTCTAGCAGCAGTTGATGCTATTCAGTACACCCTTCACCATGGCACAGATGTACGTCTACGTGGGAGATTCAAGCCCTACCGATGTAGATGGCACCCTGCAGGGGGTCTCAGGAACCAGCCGGGGGGAGTGCAGCATGTGACATACCTGCAATTTTCGATGCCGTTGCATATCAAACAGAGAGACATAATACTGTATCGTCGTGAGTGTTGGGATCGGATGTGCTGGTCTGAGAATATGGTATTCCAAAGCGACTCCAGTTGTTTATTATTTGGTGTGCAATCATTTTCAATGTTCAACTAGCAATCCTGGATTTGCTGAAGATTTTCTATTGAGAGGCCAGCGTCCTCACTGTCATCAGGTTCAATAAAATCCCGTTGATCCAAGAATTGGGGAACATTTCGGAATACCTCTTTTGTCTTGTGGCCTTTTATATGGAGGTTTCCTAAAATGGGGGTACCCCAAATCATCCATGTTAATTGGATTTTCCCTGATTAACCATCAATTTTGGGTACCCCCATTTTAGGAAACCCCCATATACAAATCCTTATCATCAATTCTTGGGTTCCAGCAATACACTGTCGTTGCTGATCACCTGCTGGCCATATCTGGTGCACCAGGTCGGCCCTCACCGTCACCGTTGCGCCGGGCACATCGAACTATTTCTTGGAGGCGCCGGGAAATCTGCAAAGTACATGGAGGTTTTGGATATGGTTTCCATAAATGGGGAATCCCCAAAATGGATCAAAATGGCTTGTTTTTTTGATGTTTTTTTGATGGAACATCCTATTTAAATCCATGATTTAGGGGTACCCCCACTTTAAGAAACCTCCATATGTTTTAAGGCGATAGTCCGATAGTAAAACCCCAGGGAATTTCCAGCAAACCATGGAGCTGACGACACCGCCGCATGCATTTCCCATGTCCATGTCTCTGGTCCCCCATCGTTTTCCTATCATTTATTCGTTTTAACTTATTTGTGAAATCCCTATTTTTTGACCCATTGTCACGTGGTTTTGACAAACAATCCGCAAAAATGGGATTCAATAAATACCATCCTGAATCATCTGAATTTGGTAATATGGTTGAACCCCTCAACATGTTTCTTGGATATCTTAGTTTTGTCCCCTTAACCTCCCCTTTCACCTCTATCATTGCACCAACCAGGTGCCTGCACTGGACGCCATGTCCCTCAGCACCACCTCCTTCGATGTCGCCTTTGCTGCGGCCAATGTGGGGCTGGCCTACGTCATTGCGCTGCCGCTCAACGAGGCGTCGTGCGGAGCTTGGAGGCTGGATCGTGAAATATTGGGCCCTGAGAAAAATGGACATGGAATGCAACAATACGATAGATGTTGGAACCTGTTGGAACATGCAGTCAAAATATGGCCAAGAAAGTCACAGAAAGTCAGTCAAACAGCTACTATACCATGATCATGAAGCAGAACAGATCTGGTTGTGGAATCTCCCACTTTGATTTTCTGATTCCTCCAAGGTCTGCAGATATGGTGACAGTGACCAGTGGCAGCAGCGCTATCTGCCAGGAAGCTCAGCCTGTGGGTGGCTACAGCCACGAAGTGATGCTTCATACAGTATCAACCAGCTAGTCACCTTTAGCGAAAATGGCTGAGAGTCATTTTTGGCAAAATTTCCACCAGTTTCCAACAGTTATTCCATACGCTTCCATCATTTTAGATCCTTTTCCAAAGTCCAAAGGCCCAAAGGCCCATCAAAGGTGCAGTAGTCGTCCATCATTTTCCAGGTTCTTTGGCCAGTGCCAGCATCAGTGGAACCTCTTCGCAGACCTACAGTGTGACTGGCTGCAGCTTCCAAGCCGGTGAGCCCTCTGCGGATGAATTTTGCCATGGGCTGGGATAGATCTGACGACTGGAAATCATGGCATGTTCCAATCGTAAAATCATGGTAGATATGGTAGCAGCTCTGGTAGCATATGACAAATAACATCAGCTGGTATCATAACATATCATAACAACTGGTAACTGGAAAAGCTAACATATCATCTTTCGCATCCTTCAGGTGAGTTGTTATTCCCCGATGATCAGCCATAGGTTCCACCTGATGGGTTGGTTCCCCCCAGTGGCCGATAAAAAGGCCACAGCGAAGCCTGAGGGTGGTTGGAAGGGACAGAGATTGCGGTATTTCTACCCGATTTAGGAAAACATCCCATTCAATCTCTTGTTCGAATTGATCGTGATGATTATCCCCTGGTAGTTAGATGTGTTTTACCATTTCACCATATTTCAGCTATTCTCGTAATTGATAAAGAACTTATTCCCTGGTAGTTATTAGCATCTGGGAGCCCATCGACACAGTGGAAGGTACAGATTATGCAGTGCTGGTCTACATCGCCAACGCGGCGGGTGGTTTCGATGGCACCCTGTCAGCTGCAGTGCCTCTGACCATTCAGCTTGGAGCCTCAGCATCATCGACTTTGTCAAGACCCTGCATCTGAAGCCAGTGGGCCATAGCCCTCCAAATTTGATGGCAATTTCATGCGATTTTTAGATAATATATTTAGTGGATTTTAGTGGGAAAAAAGATCTGGTGAACCATGGGATAAGATGGGATAAGATGGGATAAGATGGGATAAGCCTCCAATGGCTTTTGAAACTGATCGTGAATGTATAGAAGGAAACAATCGGCTTGGAACTACTCTAAGCGATGGATAGTGGCAGGATAATGCAGGACATCTTACATTAGTTGTGAATGTTAATCATCATCATGGAAGCACCATTTACATATATATATACACATACAACTACATAATACTACATACACATATCCCATTTCCAAATATCCCATGAAATGATCCCATCACATTTCCTCATTTTTGTTGCTTCCAATGGAAGCTCCGCATTTCTGCCATCAACTGAGGCCCTCGAACCAGTTCTCCACGTTGCCGTACTTGTCGGAGGTCTGTCATACTTTTTAAAGAAAAGGGGGGAACATGATTCCATCAAGAGGAGCATCCTGAAGTTGATTTTTTTTTGAATATTAGCTTTGGGCCAAAACTTATTCACAACAAACATGAAAATTGTCAACAACTCCAAGGTAAATGGATGGTTTTAGTGCCTGAAACATGACCATCGATACCCCGTCCCAGCGAAATTCCAGTGGTGCAAGGTGCCATCGACCAGCACCGTGAAGACCAAATTTAAGGGCACAGTGGCCACAGGCGTCAGGGCATGGCAAGCTGCAAGAGACATGACATTTGTGAAGTTGATGATATAGATGATATAGAAAGTGTAATAGATACTATAGAACTGTCATTCATATAAACTATTCATATAGTCACTTACAGTCGCTGATTGTCGCTAATTGTCGCTAATAGTCACTAAGTCACTAATATAGTCACCAATAATTGTCACTGATAGTGTCACCAATAGTCACCGATAGTGTCAGTAGTAGTCGCTAGTAGTCGCTAGTAGTCATTGAAATTCCCAAGTTGACGGCCAGGAAAGGCCTGGGCATGTGTTGTGAGCATTGAAAACTCCACCATGGTCTCAGTGACCGTCCGGGCCCTCGGAGAAAGACAGGCAGGAAAGTGGCGTCAACAGACAATGGCAACAAATGTAGGGATTTATGATTTATATATCTGCATATATGTCCATAATATTTGGAGTGCCATTATGAGATCCATGACCATCAAGAATATCATATGGCAAGCCCAAGAATAGAGTATCCCTAATATTGCCACAAATGGTTGGTAAATAGATGTAAAATGATGTAAATAGTAAATATCATCCCCAAATGCTAGGTTTATTATTGGGTGAATCCCACCTTGCGCATATTTTGGTGGCGCAGAAATCAGTGGCCTGGCTGTGAGGACGTCAAATCCGGCTGCGACACCGGCTGTCAGTCTGGAGAGGCCAGGGGGATGCCTATCATGAAGAAGTTACCAAACATATTTTCCGCAGATGGTCACAGAATTCTGACCCCAAATCCATGAAATCCCAAAGATTTGGGGACCATCTTCGGTGAGTTTGGACCTTTTTTGGCGACTTATTTTGGGTCCCAAATTTGCCAAGCTCCTTGGCTCCATGAAAACCAGGTGACCTTGACGAACAGCGTGGAGCTGGACGTGACCATGTCCGGCTGCATGTTGGAGGTTGGTGTCCGGATGCCTCAGTGGGGGATCTCACTGGATGCACAATTGAACTATTCCAGTAAGGGGTAAATTCCGAAAAGGGGGTAACTATATGTAACTAATTTCACTATTCCAGTGGTGAATTCTGATCATTTACCCCAGATAGGGGGATGGTTCAGCTGAAGTTTGCTTAAGATGAATCAATCTGGTTCAAGATGTGCTGATAGATGACGTCACAGCTGGAGCAGCTAAGCTTGGAGTGCCTGGTTGCTTGCCATCGTTGTCAAAGGGGAGTCCTTCGAAACTGGTTTCAGAGTTTCATACACCGAATGTCAACCCCAGCCGTTAGCAATGTCACTCCCGGTACCATCTAAGTGGGGGAGACCCCCAGATTTTTCGTAAAGGGTCATGATGAATCCAGGGTTGAAATTGTAAGTATCCAATATATTTACCATCTGGTTATTTGTTACATAGCCATGGAAAATCACCATTTTTAATGGGAAAATCCACTATAAATGGGCCATTTTCCATGGCTATGTTAAATAACCAGAGGGTATATATCATCACTGAATCATCAATATCATCACTATGGATTTATTATGGATATAATGGATATCTCATCAACCCGATGTCCATTATATCACTATTGATACTCTTGGTTCCTTCCAAAGACCAGTATCTCCGCACGGATAAGGTTGCAACCCGATTGGTGGCCTATACGGAGGCCTGGGATGGTTAGAATTGGGGCCCAAACTGCGATGGGTTGGTACTGAAAGGTGGCCAAATTCGATGTTTTTTTTGTTTGGAGCTGGGTCTCACTTGTACCATCTTTTAGCCATATCATACATATCAATCATAGGAAACCTGAGGGAAGGCAGAGTTGAAGGATCATCAATGATCATATTTATCCGACCTCCAAGTCCAGAAGCAATGGAAATCTCATGTCAAGGGGTCGCAATTCAGAACAATGTAAGATGGGGCTGAAACAGGGTTCATTTGCAGCTCCGGCATTCAGCATCTGAGGCCAATGGCTATGCCAACGATGGCTACTTCGCGCTGACCGGAGCTCAGATTTATGCTGGATTTGAGGCCACGCTCAGCATGAAAATCAGATCAATACACCCTCCGGAAATCAAACATGGTACCCTCTGGTAATTTAACATAGCCATGGAAAATAGCCCATTTATCGTGGTTTTTCCCATGAAAAATGGTGATTTTCCATGGCTATGTAACAAATAACCAGATGGTAATGGACAATTCCGACAATTCCCCATTTATGGATCAGTGTCCTATTAAACTGCTGATTTCTAGGGGATTTCCCCAGCGGCCCGCCATGGACTTGATCCGTCCTTAAGGAATTTGCCATTGACGGTGCCAGCATCCAATTCCTTCGTTGCACCAGCGATGATTTCCAGCAGCATCACGCCCTATGGCTTCAACGTGCAATATGAGGCGACTTGGGAGACAGTTGTCCTTGAATCTGCACTTTTGATGATACTTGATAGCTGACCTCCATCCCAAATATTCATGATAACAGACAAAAATGATAGTAATGATATGTAATGATCATGAGAGAGAGAGAGAGATTCTTATTATTGTGCTGATGATAATAATGATGATGACTAGAATGATAGCCTAATATGATTATCATTGATTATCAATTGATATTCAATGATAGCCTGATATATCATCATCATATAGTCACTGTCATTATGATATATAGTTATTGTAGATGATGACGTAATTGTTATAGTCACTCTCATTATCATGAGAATTATCATAGATAGGATAGTTATAATTAGTTATATGGTTTTGTTCCATGGATATCTATATGGATGTCAATGGTGGATATGGATATCTATGTGGATATCTATGGATATCTATATACTCATCAATCTTATCCTCTGGATGATCATCCATCTTTAATCACTCCGGCCAGGTGGCCAAGTTGACGGGCAAGGTCTGGGGACGTGTGATCCAAGCGTCTCAGAGCTCACTGGCCAGCATTGAGATGGTGCGCAACGACAATCCAGCCACTGGACACCAGGAAATGATGATTGAATGGTGGTTGAATGGTGGAAGATGGTGGTTTAGTGGGGGAAAATGGGGAGAAATCGCGGTTTAATGGCGGTTAAATGGTTGAA
Source organism: Cladocopium goreaui (assembly GCA_947184155.2). Lineage (NCBI taxonomy): Eukaryota > Dinophyceae > Suessiales > Symbiodiniaceae > Cladocopium > Cladocopium goreaui. Next base: position 315,731 of record CAMXCT020000009.1, read on the forward strand.
CGATGAAAATTCAAGTGATCTGGTGATATGGATTGGGTATATCAACCAACAAGAATGGTGGTACTCATGGTATAAACTATGAAAGATGGGGATATCCACCAGCAATAATGGGCATACACCCAAAAAATGAGGGCTTTCCATGCTCGATTTTCGGGGCAGGACTGGCAGTCATCCCGGACCATATCCACAGGGGGATGGATATCAGCTATTTGTATTTTGCTGTGAGCAGGGTACCAGGGTCTTGCCATCATACCCAAACATGTCAGAAAACATTGGGAAAGTGATGATCGAATGATCGAACGTACTTTTTTTTGGATTTAAACGCTATGTGATGCGTGCAATCCACCACTTCCGTGATGTACGCATCTAGTTTGAGTGCAGTTTGTGTTGTGACTGTGTTGTGATTGTGTTGTTCGCAGTTGAATCCATAATATCTTTGCCGTGTTGCATGCATGATCGCCACTTTGTCGAAGTCAAAACTGAAATTCAGCCGGATCACGGTGAGCATCACGCCATGTGGAATCCAACCCTTGAGAATTGGACGGGCCGAATCAATGGGCTATCAATAACTTGTAGGACTTGGTCAGAGGTGGATCGAAACATTTCCCAAACAGGCCACATGAGGCCACACAGAATGTGCTTTTCGAGATGGCTGGTCATGTAACGGTTCGGTGTACGCGCAAGTCCTTCAAGCCACGCATCCGTATGACACGCCTGCGAAGTACAACGTGTTGGGGTTGCCCCCCACAAAGATTTTGGCCGTGGGCAACTCACTGTTAGCAGAGTTGATGGGGACTGACTGTGATCTGCAATCACAAATGGACTCCATTCTATCTGTACGATTTAAGTCGACGTCACGCCGCCACCCCCGAATTAACGATGCAGAAGTTCGAAATTAAGGGGATCTGTACATAGAGTATCTAACCCTACCTGTACCCGATCCCGCTTGCTCGCAACGCGCATTGTTGACAACGAGCTCTTTGAGGCGCGACCGGGTGAGAGGGGCGAGATGAACAGGATGTTGGAAAGAGAGTTGAAAGTGCTTGGAGTTGCTGAAAGGGCAGTGAAGAGAATCACATGTGCACTACAATGTGCTTCCTCGGCATGGCAAGCATGCAAACGGTCAGATCGCAAATTCCCTTCTCGCACACAATGATGACCAGCAAATCACAGTGGCGTTGTTCTCCAACAATGCGTAGATTGATGGAAGCTGTCGGGATGCATGTTTTTTGGACCTGGGCACCCTTTTTTGGGACCTGTACATGTTTTTTGGACCTGACCGGAATTTTTTTTGGACCTAGGGTCACAAAAAATGTGGGGGACTTGCTTGTGTGTTTTCTGGACCCTGTGGGGATATTTTTTTTGGACCTGCATGTATTTGTGCTGGACCCAGGGGAATTTTTTTCGACAGCCAAATTAATTGTTTTTGAGCTCGGTTTCTGCTTTTTGGACCCGTGCGCCTGCTTCGTGGACCTTGCCTCCATAGGGTGGGGGGGAAACTCCATTGTTATAGGCGCTCACATTGGGCTGGATGTTTTTGGACCTTGGCGCCTTCTTTTTTGGAACCCGTACACGTTGTTTTGGACCTGGCAAAGGGCGGGGGGAATTTAGATACTGAGACAAGATGCATGCAAGAAGTTGTTGATGCCGGCCGGGGAAGTTCCAGCATTGAAACAATAAAAACGTAAGAAGTGGTGGAGAGGCCAATGGGGGAAGTCTATGTATGAAGCGAAATGGACGCAGGAAATTGACGGGCACATAGGAGAAAGGGAAAGTTCGATATTGAAACAGGATGAGCGCAGAAAGTTGTTGAGAGATGAGGGGTGAAGCCTAGGCCTAGACATTGAAACGAAATGAAGATACATGAAGATACATGCAAAAAATGCTGAGAGACGCAGGGGGAATTTTTGGGACCCGAAAATGAATGCCGGAAGAGGGTGGGGGGAATTTAGATATTGAGACAAGATGCATGCAAGAAGGTGTTGAGAGAAACGGGGGAACATGTAGATATTGAAGCCAGGTGACCGCAGAAAATTGGTGAGAAAGAGGCAGGTGGGAGAGGGGAAAGTTAGACATCGAAACAAGGATGAACGCAAGAAGTTGCTGAGACGAGAAGCGGAAGTCTAGATATTGAACCCAAATACGGTGCATGCAAGAAGCTGTGGAGAGACGAGGGGAAGCTGATATATTGAAACCGCATGAATGCGGGAAGCTGTGGAGAGGCACCGGTGGGGGGGACTTTAGGAGGCCACGGTGGAACCAGATATAAAACCAAATGAATCCAGGAAGTTGCTCAGGGGCACCGGGAATATTGAAGCAAGATGAATGCAGGAAGTTGTTGCGGGGCACCGGGGAGGAAGCTTAGATATTAAAGCAACATGAACGCAAGAAGTTATGGGGAGGCTGCGGGGGAAGTATAGATATTGAAACCCAATGAATGCAGGAAGTTTAGGAAGTTTGATGAGAGGCACAGGGGGGGAAGTTAGATATTGAAACCAGATGAGCGCAAGAAGTTGTCGAGAGACAAGGGGGGAAGCTTAGACATTGAAACCAAGTTGAGATGCATGCAAAAAGTTGTCAAGAGGCCAGAGGTGAAGTCTTGAGACCAAGCAAATGAATGCAGGAAATTGGTGAGAGGCACAAGGGGGGGAAGTTTAGATATTGAAGCCAGGTGAATGCTCCCAAGTGGGGCACAGAGGTGTGAAGAGTAGAAATTGAGAAGAAGAGGGCAGAATGGGAAGGAGGTGGGAAACCCAATGTTTCACAAGGAGATGGGCGCTGCAACCCCTGGAGAGTATAGATATTGAAGCCCAATGAATGCAGGAAGTTAAAGAAGTTTGATGAGAGGCCCCGGGGTGAAAGTTAGATATTGAAACCAGATGAGCGCAAGAAGTTGTTGAGAGACAGGGGAAGCCGAGATATTGGAACCAAATGCATGCAGGAAGTCGCTGAGAGGCACAGGGGCGCAGGAGAAGTTCGGATATTGAAACAGCGTAAAGGCAAAAAGTTGTGGAGATGCCAACGGGGGGAAAGCTACATATGAAACCAAATGGATGCAGGAAGTTGACAGGCACATTGGGGGAAGAGAAAGTTTGATATTAGAACAAGATGAGCGCAATAAGTTGCTGAGAGTTGACGGGTGAAGCTAGACATTGAACCCACATCGGCTGCAGGCAATGAAGACCGTCATGGACAGATGTGTAAACGTACCGGCGAGGGGGTGCTCCTGGGCGCAATGGTCGCAGCTGAGGGTGCCACATGAGTCGACATCGAAATCAATGTAGCCTCGTTGGTTAGTATCTGGTCACAGGACGTATGGACATGTAGACGCGGCTGGAATGCAAGAAGATGAATGCAAGAACTGTGTCTAAAGAATTGCGATCAAGATGTGGCTGGACAGAAACTGGAGAATCTATCCAAAGGGGGTATGGTTTGTGAGCAGACCGTGTACAGGAAAGGCTTCCGGCCATGTTGCATGCTAGCTGCTAGCGCGGTCAAGGCTCCCGGACTGGCTTTACCCCTCGCAAGCAGCAACGAACTCACCAGTGACCGCGGCTCTAGCCCCCTACTGTCCAGGCACGGCAGCCAGGGTAACTGTCATTCCTGTCACACAGGTTGGAGTTCAAGGCTCCCAGACTATACCCCTCGCAGGCAGCAACGAACTCACCAGTGACCGCGGCTCTAGCCCCCTACTGTCCCGGCACGGCAGCCAGGGTAACTGTCATTCCTGTCACACAGGTTGGAGTTCAAGGCTCCCAGACTATACCCCTCGCAAGCAGCAACGAACTCACCAGGATTAGTGTCCAAGTCGGTTCAAGCTGTGAGGACAACACTACATGGCACCTCCTGCCCAGTTGCATGCTAGTGCAGCTCTAGCGCCCTACTGTCTGAAAAATTGCGATGCAGACGCGGCTGGACAGAAACTGGAGAATCTATCCAAAAGGGGTATGGTTTGGGAAAGGGCCAGGTCGAGCAGGAGGGAAGGATGAGGTCCAGCAGGAGGGTGTGCAGGTCCAAAAGAAGGGTAGCCATCTCCAAAAGAATTGTACTAAGGTCCAGTAAAAGTGCCCAGGTCCAAAAGAAATGTAACGAGGTCCAAAAAAAGTGTTTTCCGAAGCTGTCATCCTGGTTCAACGGCGGCATTGTTGCAAGCAAAGATTCGGCTGGACATCATTTTACTTGGAAGCTACAACAAACCGCGCAACCAGTGGGCCCAAATAGATGAAGACCCAGAGAGACAGCCGAATGAAGGTGAGAACACCTCCCCCGAGCCTTTCCAAAGGCTATCATTGTGGATTTGCTGGGCAAACACATTGGAGACTGAGACATTGTCCTCAACCTGATCGGACCGATTCTACGTTACGCCGAAGGGCTGGTGTCTGTTCATGTAGCCAGATCTGGTCGTGGAGAGAATATGAATGGTAGTTGATTACCCAACGCCAGAACAAGTTGTTCTGGCGTTGGGCGATCAAAGCCTGCTGGTATCCTGCTGGCAAAGGCTGTCCATGACAGGAGATGCTGTAACTGAACGCCGTGAATATCTTTACTGTCGTAGATTTCCAGGGCATCATCAGCATTCAGAGATGCTGCTCTCTCCATTAGCAGAGGCACGTCAAGCTTGTACTGCGCTCATGCGAGAAAAAACAGGATTGAAACGCATATTGATAAGGTGATGTCTGAAAGCCACGGGGAAAATGGGGTGATGCCATGATATGTCATATATGTCATGTGGATATGGATTGATAATGATTAATATAATATCATTATGGATCATGGCTCAAAAATCATTGAATTCCCCATGGATGGGTTGAAGTACCAGCCATTGGTTTTTGGCGACTTCCAAGGCGATTGCAATTGGAGGTGCCACGGCTGGGAAGGAGACATCCAACATTTTTGTCTGTGCTCAGATCTGAAATCTCTGAAACATGGGAAAATCCCCTAGAAATCCTAGATAACTAATATGTAAGTTACTATGACTGGATAATATACTAAATAGATCCTAATTCATATAATAGCAAATCCTAGAACATATCCTAGATAATATATCCAACATGGCAATGTCACAAACGAAGATGAATTTGTTCTGACACCAACCACCCCAGGACTATTGAAAATTCAGAGAGGTTGAAAGGTGCAGAAGAGCCTTTCAGGATCCTAGAGCTGTGTTCAAGACAGCGATGTGCACATGAGGAAATCAATCGACAATGACAAGGTATGGATTTTCCATGATTTTCCTTTCTCATTTGTGTTACCTGCTGGTTGACCACAGGGTGTGGCTCCGATTTACCCGAAAAGTGTGCACTTTCACCAGGTGTTGACTGTGCCGAGACTGGTGAAACAGTGGCGCGTGGTACCCACACCATGATGTTCGAATCGCCCGGGCACTTGGTAAATTGATTTGACATGATTTAGAGACTGATTTGAAGTGGCTTCCTAAAGTAGTAAATCAGTCTATATACAAGCCAAATGATAATGGGTTCCAAAAATTATACCAAGCCAATTTAGATACCGTATACTTAATTTTACAATGCTTCAGTAGGTGAAATTATACCCGGCCCAAACCCATCTGAACATTATCTGAACTATGTAGGTAGCCGGAGCTCAGGTGTAACCTCACAAAGGGCGAAAGCTATGAGGCGCGTAGGGGATGGTATGAAAACCACCTATTTCCAGTAGGGAGTTGTTTATTGGGGAAGATGAGCAGCTATTGTGGTGTGACACTTTTCGGATTCCGTGATTTTCAAGCGATCAACATGGATTTTTGCCGTTGAAAAAACGGTTAGGGTTAGGGATTTGATCCATATTGATCCATGTTTTTTTCTCCACCTAGGTGAACTGGATCCCCCATGAAGACCAATACATGCTGGCGGAGAGATCTGAACGGTGCAGGTCTATCTCTACACGGAGGATAGCAACGGCAACCAGGATGGTGCTTTGAGTCAGGTGCGGACTGGGGCTGGTGGATGATGGTTGTGCTTCCAGGATGGAGAGATAGTTTTCAATGTTATCTTTATGGGATAAACATAGCTAAAAACAGTTTTCATCTAAGGATCAAATGCCCCAAGTGTAATTATCCAAGTGTCTGAACGAGCAAGAGATAGCTCATGGTATTTCATGATTTTGGGATGATATTATGGGTATTATAATCATGGGATTGGATCATTTATCAATGAATATTTATGATTTAAGGGCTGCCGCCCCTGCCGCCGACCCCGGAAAAAACTTTTTGGTGCTTCGCACCTTGAGGCTTTCGCCCTTTTTCCTATTATGTATATTGTTGTGAAATATATTTGATAGGTTGGAACTTGTATTTGTAAATGGGTTTTTCATTTGTGTATGTCAATATTATGATCCCAGAGTGGCAAACGAGCTGAGGAATAAGCTGCAAGTTCCTTCAGCGTCCGGTTTTTGTTCTACTTGTTCTACTTGTTCTTCTTCTTCTTCTTCTTGTTGCAGTTGCTGTTGCTGTTGCTGTTGCTGTTGCTGCTGCTGCTGCTGTTGGTGTTGTTGTTGTTGTTGTTGTTGTTGCTGCTACGCTGTTTCTGCAGCAGTTGCTTCTTCTGCTGCAGCTGCAGCTGCTGCTGCTGCTGCAAGCTGCTGCTTGTTGTTGCCGCTGTTAGGCTTTAGCTGCTGCTGCTGCTGATGATGATGAAAAAGTGCTGCGCTGCTTCTGCTGCGGCTGCTGTTGCTCCTGTTGCTGCTGCTGCTCTTCCTCCCGAGGTTCAAAACGCACCCTGCTGGACAGGAAAACACAGTAGCCCTGAAGGACGGAACAGAGCCAAAATCGAGCCCAAAAGGTGCCTAACGTCCCTTCTGAAACCCTAGAAAAACAATAGTTTTGGACAAGGTTTTATAGTTTTCGACCAATTTTTATACCACTGTTTGTACAATGAGACATAGAACCCTCCTGTTGCTCCTGTTGCTGCTGCTGCTCTTCCTCCGGAGGCTCCAAACGCACCCTGCCGGACAAGGGACCAGTGCCAAAATCGAGCCCAAAAAGTGCCTAACGTCCGTTCTGAAACTCTAGAAAAACAATAATTTTCAACCAATTTTTGGACCACTGTTTGTAAAATGAGACATAGAACCCGCCTGCTGCTCCTGTTGCTGCTGCTGCTCTTCCTCCCGAGGCTGAAAACGCACCCTGCCGGACGGGGAAACAGCCCAAAAAGTGCCTAACGTCCCTTCTGAACCCCTAGAAAAACAATAGTTTTGGACAAGCTTTTATAGTTTTCGACCAATTGTTATACCACTGTTTGTACAATGAGACATAGAACCCTCCTGTTGCTCCTGTTGCTGCTGCTGCTCTTCCTCCCGAGGCTGAAAACGCACCCTCCCGGACGGGGAAACACAGTGGCCCTGAAGGACGGAACAGCGCCAAAATCGAGCCCAAAAAGTGCCTAACGTCCAATCTGAAACTCTAAAAAACAATAGTTTCGACAACTTTTTGTACCATTGTTTGTACAATTAGACATAGAACCCTCCTGCTGCTCCTGTTGCTGCTGCTCTTCCTCCGAATGCCGCACGTCACTTCTGAAACCCATAGAAAAGAAGAAGGACGGAACGACCTCCAAAAACATGCTGTCCCGAGGCTTGACGTCTCTTCTGGATTCTGGTAAAAACAAAGCGCCTGCTGCTGCAGAGGCTTTTGCTGCTGCTGCTGTTGGTCCTCGGATGAGAACATAACAGCTGCTACTGCTGCTCCTGTTGCTTCTGCTGCTGGAGCAGGTGCTGCAAGCCTCCAAAACACACCCTTCGCCACACCGAAACACCATGCTACTGAAGGATGGAACGACCTCCAAAAACATGCTGCCCCGGGCTTGACCTGCTGCTGCTGCTGCTGGCTGCTGCTGCTGCTCCCACTGCTGCTGCTGGTGGTGTGCTGCCCCGAAGAACAACATTTTTGCAGCTACTGCTGTTGGTGGTGGTGCAGGCGTCCGCTGCGCTGCTGTTGCAGCTATTCTTGCTGTTCCTGCTACTGTACTGCAGCTGCTACTGCTGCTGCTGGTGATAGTTTTCAACCAGTTTTTGTACCACTGTTTGTAAAATGAGACATAGAACCCTCCTGCTGCTCCTGTTGCTGCTGCTGCTCTTCCTCCCGAGGCTGAAAACGCACCCTGCCGGACGGGGAAACACAGTGGCCCTGAAGGACGGAACAGCGCCAAAATCGAGCCCAAAAAGTGCCTAACGTCCCTTCTGAAACCCTAGAAAAACAATAGTTTTGGACAAGTTT
>CAMXCT020000010.1:0-87500 GCA_947184155.2 Cladocopium goreaui
CAAGGAGGTGACGTTCATGGAGCTCGTGTGTGCAAGCCCTTGTTTTACAGCTATGGCTTGCTTCAGTTTGGAGAAAAAGTTTCTCGGGGACCGCGCCATGGATCAAGATGCGTTCATGCCTCGGCATCGGTTGGTGGCCCGGGGCAATGCTACCACATTCCCACTGGCATGGGAGGAATTGCTGCGAAGCATGCAGGATGCCGCGAACACGGCCGCGACCGGGGGATTACGTTTACCGAAAACGGGGGCGGACCTAGCAGCGGTAGTCAATGTGATTGTCAAAGCAGGAGGGCCGACAGAGGAAGCCGACGCGCTAGCAAACGTCATCCATCAGGCACGAGTCCGGCGCGCAGTCGTGCTGCAGCTTCTCGCAGACGCGAAAGCACGAGAGCATCCAGCGTATATCAACGTATGCATGGCGGAGGCAGCCGCGCGCGCTGAAGATTTGCCAGAGGATGGGGTTCCAGTGGAGATTATCGCGTTGCTGGCACACGACAACGATCTGGACAACGTGCAACGGCAAAAAGCGGCGACGCCGGTGCGCGACATGTTGTCGCCGGCCGAGGTTCGGGACGAGTTTGCGTACATGTGCAAGCCGAACGCTGTCGTCGGCGAACGGACCAGTGCTGGCTTGGCAGATATTAATGCGCAACAAGTAGCTGCTTTGCATGCCGTTGCGTCGCAAAGTCAGCCGACCTGTCCTGACGACACCACCTTAGTCATTCATACCGGGAATCGACTGCTAGATCAGTTCAAATCGTGGTACTTCGCGTTAGCTTTTGCGTTTTTATTCCCTTATGGGAGTGCAATGCCAGACCCACCAAAGTGGAGCACCAAAGCGCGACACCGACGGCCAGCGGATGCCCCGCGTGTCGAATTAGAGACCTGGATGCGGTGTATGGCGCGGCGGTGCGAAGCGCAAATCAATCGAGATTGGACGTTTGGCTTCACGGTGTGGAATCTGTTCTTCCGATCAAGTATAAACTTATCGCGGCAGGTTAGCGCATATGATGTACCCATCTTCGATGAGCAGGCACAACAGTTCCGACGGCTTTCAGGCAGCGATGTGGAAACTGGGGCACTGCAATTAGTCAAAGCCTTGGAAGGAACGTATAGCGACACACGCGGTTGCGCGCGGTCCGTGAATGGCGATGTGTCCAAGTTGAGTTACGTAAAGAATTTAGGCCCCGCGGCCAGAAAGCTGCTGAAAAATATGCGACACATTGCGCGGGCATTGCCCGGCACGCAAGAAGCTCGCCGGCAGATGCGGTACGAAATAAGTGCCATGCGGATCCGCTATGGCGTGCCGTTGTTCGTGACTGTCTCGCCGGATGAAGCACACCAATGGCTGTTTGTTCGCATGACGCGCAGCCGGACATGTGACCCGGTGCGCTGCGCGTCGGTCTTCCAGGAATGGATGTGCGGAGATCAAGACTTCCCACCGCTGGATGATGAGATTGAATTTCCAATTCACGTGGAGCGACTGCGCCGGTTCTTGCCCGGCTGGCAGCAACGGAGAACAATTCTTGCACGCGACCCGTTGGCCTCGGTGGATGGGTTTCACGTGCTTCTCCGCCTGCTGCTACGTCATGTGTTTGGGGTGAACATTTGCCACTTGTGTCCAGACTGTGATAAGACAGCCAGCCCATGCATGGATTCGTCGGGCAGTAACGCAGCATTACTCGGCGGCGTGTTTGGTCGCATGGAAGCCGTATATGTCACCATCGAAGCGCAAAAGTCCACAGGATCGTTGCATGGACACATGCAGTGCTTCTTGCAATGTTTGCATCAGCACACTCCCTTGACTGAGATCTTTGACATGTCAGCCTCGCAGCTGGAAGAGTTGCGCCGTGAATATTGCAACTTCCAGGCGCACGTCGGACATAGCGTGTATAGCGGGCAAACGCCGAGTGCGGTGGAGGCTGGCATAGCTGCAGCTGAAGCAAGCTGGCCAGAGCACGCGCTTGACACGTGCATGACAAGTTGCCCGGACTACCAGCGAAGAAGCGCAACCAGCGCCATGGACACTGAGGAGGCACTGCAATGGCAACGCGAGTATCTAGAAGAAGATGTTGTCAAGCTACAGTATTTGAAGCAGCACCACTATCATCCAATGTGCAGTGAAACGGGCGAGAGGGTGCCGCTGCGAGGCTGTCAGAAGCAAGACAAGAAAGGCATCTGCAAGTCGGACTTTCCACGCAAGGAGTGGCTTTGCACCGAGGCCAAAGTCTTGTGCCCATGTGAGTTGCGGAAACATGGTTTCCCCATGCAAGGCCGCAAAAATCGTCTCGGCGCGTTGCACGGCCCATATGGACACCCATACTTGAACCCGTGCCACCCTGCAATCCTAGCGACCATGCGTGGCGGGAACAATGATGTCCAAGTTCCATACCGGCTGCCATACTCATGTGCGAAGTGTGGGCAAACAGTCCCACAAGCGGAACGCCGAGCAATAGCGCTGGCAGCCCAGCGGGCGCAAGACGCACAAACCGGGTATTGCAGTGACTATTGTTCCAAAAATCAGCCCATGGGGTTTCATGAAATTAAAGAATTCCAAAAAGGGCACGTCGCTTTACACGCTAGCCTCAAAGACGCGAGCGTGCAGACGCTCGGCAAGCGGCATGCCAATCGGTTCCTTAGCGATGCATATTGCAAAGGCCTGGTGCGGGGGCAAGTTGAATGTTGCAACTTGCGAGCAAACCATGTCGACGGGCAAATAGTCGCCGCAGAGCGGATCTCGACAGCAAACTTTGTGATGTTCCCTGGGCATGCGTATGTGCGCGTGCTCGAAGCCATGTATGGCGAACAAACCGCGACAACAGCGCGGAAAACGTACGTGAAAACGCAACGGGTGCCGGGCAAGGGAGGACAGCACTTGCGAGAAGCAATGACAGTCGAAGCATATGGTCATCGGCCGAGTGAGTCGGCGTGTTGGTGGCTGTCGCCGTACGAGTTCACGATGCATTGGGAAGTTGTGCCTGCGCGAGTACCGTACAGTCGGGCAGAATGGGAAGAAACAGAAGCTAGCGATTGGGATGTGAGGTTGACCGAGGCAGGGCAGACGAAGTTGGACAGATGTGAGAAGCATGAAGCGGCTCGATTGCAAGCGGGCACCCATTATTTGATCGCAGTGGAGCCGACGCCCGAGCGGATTCTGTTTGCCACGGGGACAGCGACGGCCGTGCTCCGCCACAATTGGTACTTGCAACGACGGCGACGGCCGCGATGCCCGCAATTTGCCGCAGCGCCTGTGCCGCAAGGCTTCGCGGAGAACGCAGAGAGAAATGCCAGGCTGACGCAAACATATTTTCGAGCTTGGACCCTGGATGCCACGCGCGCAACGTTTTCCGTTCCATACGCTGGCCATTTGCTTGGGCAATTCGAGACATGGGAGGAGTCGTTGCGCAAATGGTTGACGCACTTGCCAGCAGCAGAAACAAAGCGCTACGTAGGCAATTTTCTGTCGGTGTATCGCGTGCGGCCAGCCGGGGAGGTAGACGCAAACAGCGACGACGAGGACGTGGACGAGCCATTCCAATTGGGACTTGCCGCGCTGACGACAGCTCTCCAAACTCAGACACCAGCGGAAAAGAAGCTTGCGGCGAAAGCGGTCAATGATGATCGGGCACACCGAGTGGAAGCGGCACTAGCCCGCGCCGATGCTCGGTGGAAGCCAAGTGCTGCTCCAGCGGCACTGCGGCCCAGCGAGGTCGTAGAGTATGCCAGCTTGGACAGCGCCGCCGCGCAAAAAGCCGCCCGACGGAAGCCAGCGCAACCCAACGCGGCTGCGAAGGACGACCGCCAAGTTGTGCCTGGATCTCTGGTCGCCACAGCGACGACAGCAAAAGAACTGGCAGCGCAGGCCTGGGCAGAGAGTCTCGCAAGCCACGCGACATGCAACCCAGAACAGCGAAGCTTTTGCGAGAAGGTTGCTGGGCGCGTCACTGAAGAACTACGCGATGTGCGCGCAACGGACTGTGGTGCTTCGGAACCCTTGCGATGGGTTTTGCATGGTGGGCCTGGTACGGGGAAATCGCACACCTTGAAAATGGTTCGCAAGGAACTCTTTGAAGAAGTGCTTCGCTGGCAGCACGGAGTTGATTTTCAAATTGTAAGCTTCCAAGCAGTTATGGCGGAGCTGTTGGACGGAGACACCATCCATCATGCGTTGGGTTTAGACTGGGGCGGCGACAAAACGGCGAATTGGCTACGGACACTAGAGAAGGCGCAACAAACTTTGCAATGGAGGTGGCTAATCTTGGATGAGTTCAGCATGGTCAGCGCGGAATTATTGGCCCAGCTGGAACTGCGGTGTCGCGAGCTCATGCGCGACTTGAGCATGGCCAAGTACAGCAGTGATGGAAGGGCACGACCATTTGGCGGGCTCAACGTTGTTCTGGCTGGCGATCTGTACCAGTTGCCTCCTCCGAAAGGGACATTCTTGGGCGATATTCCATGGGAACTCCTGGCCGGACGAAAAGCAACTAAGCAAGCCACAGCGTTGCAAGGGCAAACACTTCTGTGGGGAGGGCCGGACGCGGGCATGCAAGGCGTGACAGAATTGGTGCGGTGTGAACGCACCTCCGACGCCTGGCTGACAGAAGTGCAGGAAGAACTACGCCGCGGTCAGTTGTCCGACAACAATCACGCGTTCTTACACGGCGCGCCAACAACTGTCCCTGGAAGTTGGACAGCCGGACGTGTCACATGCAAGTCTCCACAGTGCGCAGACTTAGCCACTGGAAAAGTCCAGCCCCGCGAGATCCAGCAGCAAGAGTGCAGCGTCTGTTCGCAAGACAGAGCAACCAGAGCATTGGTGGTACACGCCGAGCCGGACGGGCGATGCCAAGAAGCATTAGAGAACGCTGTCGCTATCTTCGGCACCAACGACATCAAGTACCACGTGAATAAACGGAGGGCCATGCTGTGGGCCAGCTCGCGCGGAAAAGTCGCGCACGTGGCAGTGGCACGGGACAAGGCCTCCGCGACAGTTCTCCAAGAGAAACCCGCCTTGATGGCCGAAAAGCTGCAATGGCTGCAGCGGCACGACAAGGAATGTGGCGGGTTGTATGGACTGTTGCCGCTATACGTCGGCATGCCGGTGCGCGCAACGGAGCACCTAGACAGGAGACGGGGCATCCTCAAAGGATGTCGCGGAACCATCGTGGGTTGGTCTTCGTGTGATGAAACAGCGCAGGAAGGCGTCGTGCTGTGGAATACGTTACCGGAGGTGGTGTATGTAAAGTTCGTCACCGCCGGCAGCTGGCAAATAGAAGGCGTTCCTGACAGCAACGTTTACCCTGTAGCAACTTGCAAGCGGGTATGGTTCCTGGATCGCCAAAGGAAAAACCCACAACTTCGTGTATGGCGCACGCAATTCCCATTGGCGCCGGCCTTCGCCATCACCGCCCATGTCGCTCAGGGCCAAACAATCACAGAAGGGGTCCTCACAGACCTGTGTGTCGGTCTTGGAGGTAACCCGTTCACAGCATATGTCGCGTTCACGCGGGTACAAGGACGCGCGCAATTGTTTATCTATCGGGCCTTCGACGCAGCGCCATTCCAGAAGGGAATTGGCCTGGGCCGGGACCTGCTACTTCGGCAGCTGCGCGGCGACCGCATCGATTGGAAAGCATTATTGGCCAAATATTGCGAAGAACGGACGTGTGGTGCTTGTGCGGAGCGAAAGCCGGCCAATGCATTCACAGCCGGGCAATGGAAACGCAGTGATGCCGACCGCGTGTGTCGCGAATGCGCAAAGAGTTATGCTGATGCCGGGACGCCGTGGCAATGCAACGTCTGCAAGAGGTGGCATGCAGAGACGAATTTTCCGAACAAGCATCGGCAACGACAATGCAGCTTTTACCGCGTGTGTTTGACATGCGAAACCAAGAAGCCCTGCGTCCGATGCGGTCTCGCGAAGTCGGAGGCCGACTTTGGCGCAGCAGCGTGGAAGGCGCGAAATGCAGAGAGACGGTGTTGTCGAACATGCACAACCAAGATGCGCGACCACTGGACGTGCAGCCACTGCGCGGAACGAAAACCTCGTGCAGAATTCTCTGCGTGGCAGGCCGCGCGCGCGCATGCACAGGATGGCACGCAACAATGCAACACGTGCGTGTCATTAGCGTTGGTTTGTCGGGTCGCTCGCAGAGCGAACCAACGCGTGCTGCGTTTGCGGCACCGCGTCAAGCGGGAGCGCGAACAATCCATTGTAGCGGATGTCCGACGCGAAATAGCGGCAATAACCGAACGGAGGGCAAAGACGAGCGCGCAGGCACCACCTGGCGCGATGGGGTTACCGGAGAAGGCCGCAAAGGCAGGTCGCGAAGGGCTCGCGCGAGCGACAAGTGGCGCGGGCGCCACGCACAAGTTGCCTCCCGCGTGCGGTCCCCAAGAGAACACGGACGACACATTCCACTACACGTGCCCGTTTTGTGAGGCTGCCGTCAGCAGCAGTGTGCGTTCTGGCCAAGTAAATCACCGCGGGCATTGTGGTAACCGATTTCAGGTCAAAGATGGATGCGTCGTGACAAAGAAGATGGTGTACCAGTGCCCGTTTTGCGATGGCAAAGTGAGCAGCAACGTGGTGTCTGGGCAAATCAACCATCGCGGCGTGTGCGGCAGCCAGTTCTATGTAAAGAAAGGCAAAGTCAGCGACGCAACGCGAAAACATATGCACACATGCCCGCGGTGCCAAGCAGCCGTGTGGTCAGCCAGCGCGTCGGGGCGAATCCGCGTGCAGCACAACACACCAGCGGGACGCCCGTGCACACAGAAGAGCTGGCAGAGCGAGGAAACGAAAGAAGCATAGGCTATAGGACATGCTGCTGGGCCGCCAAGGGCGCCGGGAAGGGTTTAAGGCCAGCCTACTGCCTAACGTTGCTTTCTGAAACCCGAAGAAAATCTCCAGCAAAGCGCCCGGCAGGTGGCCAAAGGACATGCTGCTGGGCCGCCAAGGGCGCAGGGAAGGGTTTAAGGGCAGCTTCGGGCGCCGGGAAGGGTTTAAGGCCAGCCTACTGCCAGGAAGGGTTTAAGGGCAGCTTAGGGCGCCGAGAAGCGTTTAAGGCCAGTAGGGCAGCTTAGGGCGCCGGGAAGCCTTTAAGGCCAGCCTACTGCCTAACGTTGCTTTCTGAAACCAGAAGAAAATCTCCAGGAAAGCGCCCGGCAGGTGGCCAAAGGACATGGTGCTGGGCCGCCAAAGGCGCCGGGAAGGGTTTCAGGGCAGCCTATGGCGCCGGGAAACGTTTAGGGGCACCCTACTGCCTAACGTTGCTTTCTGAAACCAGAAGAAAATCTCCAGGAAAGCGCCCAGCAGGTGGCCAAAGGACATGCTGCTGGGCCGCCAAGGGAGCCGGAAAGGGTTAAGGGAAGCTTAGGGCGCCGGGACGCCCTTTAAGGCCAGCATACGCCTACGTTGCTTTCTGAAACGCCGAAGAAACTTCCAGGAAAGCGCCCAGGCAGGTGGCCAAAGGACATGCTACTGGGCCGCAATGGAGACGGGAAGGGGTTAAGGGCAGATTAGGGCGCCGGGACGCGTTTAAGGCAGTAGGGCAGCTTCGGGCTCCGGGAAGCGTTAAGGCCAGCCTACTGCCTAACGTGCTTTCTGAAACCAGAAGAAACATCTCCAGGAAAGCGCCCGAAGGTGGCAAAGGACATGCTGCTGGGCCGCCAAGGCCGCAGGAAGGTTTAAGGGGCAGCTTAGATTTTTTTGTCGCCGGGACAGCCTTTAAGGCCAGCCTACTGCCTAACGTTGCTTCTGAAACAGAAGACAATCCTCAGGATAAAAGCGCTGGGGCTACCTCACCCAAAATCCTCTCCTGGCTTCTACATCCTGTTGTGGGCTTGTCGGTTGTTCGTATCCTGAAGTTTCGTATAGCCTTTACTAGTGGGCGGGGTGGGGGGGGGACCGGCAGGTGGCCAAAGGACATGCTGCTGGGCCGCCAAAGGCGCCGGGAAGAGTTTAAGGGCAGCTTAGGGCGCCGGGAAGGGTTTAAGGCCAGCCTACTGCCTAACGTTGCTTTCTGAAACCAGAAGAAAATCTCCAGGAAAGCGCCCGGCAGGTGGCCAAAGGACACGTTGCTAGGCCGCCAAGGGCGCCGGGAAGGGTTTAAGGGCAGAGGGCAGTTTAGGGCGCCGGGAGGGGTTTAAGGCCAGCCTACTGCCTAACGTTGCTTTCTGAAACCAGAAGAAAATCTCCAGGAAAGCGCCCGGCAGGTGGCCAAAGGACATGATGTGCGCCGCAAGGGCGCCCGGGAAGGGTGAAAGAGCAGCTTAGGGCGCCGGGAAGCCTTTAAGGCCAGCCTATTCATGGGGGGGGCGTGTGGGGGGGAGGGGCTAACGTGCTTTCTGGAAACCGAAGAATCTCCAGGAAAGGCCTGCAGCGTGGCCAAAGGGGGGGGGGGACATGCTGCGGGCCGCCAAGGGCGCCGGGAAGGGTTTAAGGGCAGAGGGCAGTTTAGGGCGCCGGGAGGGGTTTAAGGCCAGCCTACTGCCTAACGTTGCTTTCTGAAACCAGAAGAAAATCTCCAGGAAAGCGCCCGGCAGGTGGCCAAAGGACATGCTGCTTTCTGAAACCAGAAGAAAATCTCCAGGAAAGCGCCCGGAAGGTGGCCAAAGGACATGCTACTGGGCCGCCAAGGGCGCCGGGAAGGGTTTAAGGGCAGCTTAGGGCGCCGGGAAGCCTTTAAGGCCAGCCTACTGCCTAACGTTGCTTTCTGAAACCAGAAGAAAATCTCCAGGAAAGCGCCCGGCAGGTGGCCAAAGGACATGCTGCTGGGCCGCCAAGGCGCGCCGGGAAGGGTTGAAGGGCAGCTTAGGGCGCCGGGAAGCCTTTAAGGCCAGCCTACTGCCTAACGTTGCTTTCTGAAACCAGAAGAAAATCTCCAGGAAAGCGCCCGGCAGGTGGCCAAAGGACATGCTGCTGGGCCGCCAAGGGCGCCGGGAAGGGTTTAAGGGCAGCCTAGGGCGCCGGGACACGTTTAAGGCCAGCCTAGTGCCTAACGTTGCTTTCTGAAACCAGAAGAAAAAATTTCCAGGAAAGCGCCCGGCAGGTGGCCAAAGGACATGCTGCTGGGCCGCCAAGGGCGCCGGGAAGGCTTTAAGGGCAGCCTAGGGCGCCGGGACACGTTTAAGGCCAGCCTAGTGCCTAACGTTGCTTTCTGAAACCAGGAGAAAAAATCTCCCGGAAAGCGCCCGGCAGGTGGCCAAAGGACATGCTGCTGGGCCGCCAAGGGCGCCGGGAAGGGTTTAAGGGCAGCTTCGGGCGCCGGGAAGCCTTTAAGGCCAGCCTACTGCCTAACGTTGCTTTCTGAAACCAGAAGAAAATCTCCAGGAAAGCGCCCGGCAGGTGGGCGCCGGGAAGGGTTTAAGGGCAGCTTAGGGCGCCGGGAAACGTTTAAGGCCAGCCTACTGCCTAACGTTGCTTTCTGAAACCAGAAGAAAATCTCCGGAAAGCGCCCGGCAGGTGGCCAAGGACATGCTGCTGGGCCGCCATCGCCTAGGCAGGTGGGCGCCGGGAAGGGTTTAAGGGCAGCTTAGGGCGCCGGGAAGCGTTTAAGGCCAGCCTACTGCCTAACGTTGCTTTCTGAAACCAGAAGAAAATCTCCGGAAAGCGCCCGGCAGGTGGCCAAGGACAT
Source organism: Cladocopium goreaui (assembly GCA_947184155.2). Lineage (NCBI taxonomy): Eukaryota > Dinophyceae > Suessiales > Symbiodiniaceae > Cladocopium > Cladocopium goreaui. The sequence continues at coordinate 9,639 of CAMXCT020000010.1, forward strand.
GCTGCTGGGCCGCCATCGCCTAGGTGCTCCTCGGACGCGCTCCCCCTGCCATCGTCTGGGGTCGGCGGATTTTCATGGCTGAACCGAGAAAGGAAAAGAGCAAAAACACCAGAGGCTCTCTTATTTTCTTTGAATCAACCAAAATCAAACGTACCACGTTGAGCACAACTGTTGCAGAGTTGTATGCACTCATGAAGTGTTATGGTACATGTCAAATGTTGAGAGGACTGATCAAGGACATCACTGGACTTTCAAGTGAAATTCATATGAGGACTGATGCAAACAATCTTGTGACTACTGCCAGCACTACTCATGTTCCTGAACAACAAGAGACCATTCATATGATTCAGATGCTTAGGAAAGAAGCATGTTCAGGTTCCATTGCTGACTTGTCACATATCAGAACTCAATGGTGTTTAGCCGATTGTTTGACCAAGAAATCTGCCAATCCTCAGAATCTTATCGATGCTGTTCGACAAGGTGTTCTTAAGGAAGTTGATGCTCATCCACCATTCAGATCATTACTGGAACACAAGGCTTACCTCAGGTCATGGTTGCCAACAGTTTGCAGTCATGTTGATTTTAGACATGATGTATTTCTGTTAGGTGACACCTTGAGGGATTCTTGACTATTTTTTTGAATTTGTGCCTGCGGCTCAAGAGGCAGAGTCTCGAGGATCGCACTGTTTCTTCAACATGTCGAGCTCTAGCCGGTGGAACAGGGCCTCAGCCGCATCATCTAGTGATCAGGCACAATCGAACACTCGAGGTCAAGAACATCAAAGCTATGATTTTAGTCGAAGACATTCAGCTGATGGATATGCTCTGAGAAGATCAGAGGAAATCCCAGCTGACAAATTTCGAACACCATCGACATTGCCCAACGAGGATCATTTATCATTTTGCTATGATTACAGGCGCCAAACAGATTGGTTTCAGGCTCACGAGAAAGTGAGGAAGAAGAGAGAACGCAATTTACATACATTGATGGGTCCACACAACATGAGACCAACTGACAGACATGAAATGTTCATGAACGCAATAGCTTGGATTTTGCACTGGGGAACTAGTTATGGAGAATTTGATGAATCTTTGAAATGGACTTCAAATTTTCTGAAGTATCTCTGTGGCTTTACAACTCAGGCAGAAGAAAACTGGTTTGATGAACGATGCAATGATTTCCACGTGGACATGACTAGCTCATCAAGGAGAAGTTATTACATGTCATGTAGCATGAAGCTATCCAATGTGTTGAGACATTGCAGAGACAGAACATTGTTCAATGCCAGTGGAGCTATGAACATTTCCAATTTGTTTGATCAGATGCAAGGAGACAATCCAAAGGAATATCACATGTCTGGAGCAGATTTTGCTGCGATGTTACTGTGTAATCCAAAACAACGTTTCTTTGTTGAGATCTCCATGAGATGGCAGTGGTACCCATATAGCTCAATGGCAGAGTATCCATTCGACGGTCGTCTTGGTGCTTTTCAAGGACATAGCAACCAAGTTGTCGATCCCACTGTGGCACACCACCAACTGACATATGATGAGGCTATGAGTTTGGGCTGGATTTTTCATGTCACTGATTACATGAATTTAGATTCCATTCAATAATCAGGCCTGAAGACCTTTGTGAAAGGAAGTGGAAAAGGCAGAAGGGATGCAATTCACTTCATGTACCACAATGACAATGGTCAGGGTTACATAAGGATGGCAGAGGGCACGAAGCCTCCAACAAACTATAGGCGACCAGTGTACCTCGTGTTGGATCCAAGTTTTATTGTGGACAACCAACTCTATCTGACAAAGAATGGTGTCATTTTATTTCATGGTAACATTCCTTTCCAGTACCTCCATGTCAAGGAACAACTCCCTACCATTGCATGTAACGTTATTTATCAAGGACGTGGTCATTCTCTACCTCCATCAGTTACAGGTACTACATGGCACACCAATACAACATGGAACCATGTCATGAAGGAGAAAGATCCAATATTTATTCCTGGACAAGACATTCCTGAAGAAGTCAGAATCACAGCATGGGAGTTCATGGGTCAACAGGTTCCACAAAACTATGGAAGATTAGTTTTTGGTACACCACTATGCAACGAGAATGATTTTGACCCGATTGTGGAATCAATTTATGGTGCAGCAGCAGAAGGCTCTCGAGAAAGAGAGGTATCAGCAGCAGAAGGCTCTCGAGAAAGAGAGGTATCTGCAGCAGAAGGCTCTCAAGAAAAAGAGGTATCTGCGCAGGCTGATGAACCCATGGAAAATCCATATGAACAGCCATCAAGAAGAGGACGCTCTCAAAAAAGAGAGGAACCTCAAGATACATGGGAGCAACAACGCTCCTCATCAGGAAGTTCAGAATCACCACAACATGATGATCCTCAACAAGATGCTCAAGACAATCAACAAGAGGAGCCATCAGTGGACGTCCATGACGACCCAATGGGTGAAGAGGCTGTCAATCTCTGGGAAGCAGAAGATCCACCAGATGATATTGAAGGCCCTGTGGTAGAACAGGCTACCAAAAGTTCAATTTCTGCATCGAATCCCTGGGTCCTGTATGAGGCAGGTATTGTCTGTGCAAGAGAAGAGAGCGGTGAACTCATCAAGAACTCCTCAGGAGAAAAAGTGATAGTTCTGCGTGAATGAAACCTACTACTCTCTTCACAAAAGATAGCACTTCGTAGACAATCGATCACTCGCTCAGACTGGGAGAAGCTACCATGGACAGGACATCTATGCTTACTCTTCACAAGAGCTTGGGAGATTGGACGCATGTTGGCACACTTCCATCGAGAAGGAGACATTGACGCCATGGAAGGTTACATGAACTCTTGTCGACAATATTGGACAGACTGGATGCGAGGTCAAACTGCCCCAACAGGTTGGGAAGACAGACACAGTATCAACAGAGACGAATGGAGAGAGAAGTTCTTGCTATACGAAAGAGACTTAGCAATACAGAAGGACATGGAGTATCTCTCAGAAGCAGGCTTTGTCTTTTACACTAAGCATCTTGATCAGTTCATTAGAGAGAACAACAAACTCTGGGGAGATTTCTGCAGGAGAAAGAAAGACCGTGATGGTAACATTTTGGATGCACTGGAGTTGAACACACATGGGTATGACATGACTATTCAAGGAATTACAGTTCCCATGAACAAGAGAACAGTCATCCCTGAACCTGAACGGCATTTCTCGTTTTCCACAAAGATGATGATCATGGCAATCGATCTTTATGAAGATGAAGCACCTGCTAGCTCAGCCATTTCACAGTTTTTGCTTTGAACAAGCTTCGACAATTTGTGGATAGCAGAAAGGAATTGACAGCTCAATCCTACAGATTCTTTGTTGAACATGCCTACAATCAATTCTTTCAGCATGAAGCATTCCATCAATCTGCAAGAGCAAGGACAAAGGTCAGGGAATGCGGTTCAGGTGACTTCCACACATCTACAAAGCTCGATGGCTACATCTGGGTAGCTGGAAAGGACAAGATCGCTCACATCCCAGGATCAGAGCAACAGAAAGTGGACATGGAAGGTCACGATGATGATGATGCTGAAGATGATTTGGAGTTTTTGCCAAGACTACAAGTTTTTGTCAGGAAAGAGGAGGAAAAGGCATCAGGCTCTCAGGAAAGAGAGGAAGAAGGTGTATGCTCTCAAGAAAGAGAGGAAACACAACCACAACAAGAAAGGGAGGTATTACCTGATGCAAATCCTCGAAGAAATATGGAAGATCGACAGGGACTGTTCTTAGTCAGGCAACTCAAACCAGAGCACAGACAGATCCTCCATGATATTACACTCCAAGGCCAAACAATCCTCACAGAAGATGATCTTGAAGGAAGTCGACCCCTTGAACGTGGTGACATAAGCTTCTTCTCATTATGGTTGATGATGTCAGCATTATCAGATGCTTCCTTTTCAACATTTATGGAGCAGTATGCACCTATGATGGGTTATGAGATCTCTTACGACAAGTACTATGAGTTCAAACTGGATATTGACCAAGTTCTCAAGGACAATGAACACCTTGGCGCAGAAAATTTCTTTGGAGCAGAGGATCCTCATATGGTGGACGATGATCCAGACACTCCACTTCCAGATCTTCAAAGACCAGGCGCAGGTGATCCTGAGTACAAGCATACCATTGAAAGTTTGAACATTGAGGACAAACATATCATTTTGGAAACTGATGATGACAAATTGGTTGAGTGTACATTGAAATGGATCAGTATGTGCAATCAGAATGTTCAACGAAAGATCAAGGAAAGTTTTGTCAAACCAGAAGAAGGACAAGAGAAAGAAAAGGATGAAGAAGAGAAGATTGCTGACGAAGAAAAAGAAGAAGGAAAAGACACACAGGAGCCACATGTCCCAGCTGAAGGCTCTTCAGAGAAAGAGGAATCAGCTCCACCTGAACGCTCCTCAGAAAAGGAGGAATCAGGGGAGAAGAAGACAGACATTCAAGATGATGAGACAGCTCCTGAAGTGAAACCTGCAGTTCGACTTTACTATGGTCAAGATATCACTGGAAACGAAGATGATTCAGTTTTTCGAAGATTGAAGGATTGTTTTTCAGATGGTTACCATGGTGAATGGGCAGGATTTTACAACAAAGGTTATCCAGCGTCTTCGAAGCATCGACATATGTTTTGGCATGTTAAGTACAGGAAGACCATGTCTCCACATCATGATTTTTGGTACCATCTTACAGATGACCAGTTGATGGTTGAGTACATTGCCAGACACAAGAATCAGGATCCACAACTAGAATTACAAGAACTTAATCAGCGCATTGAATATGGTTGTAGTGATCCAAGGATGCATCCTCTTCATCAAGACAAAGCAGAAAGATCCTCAAAAGAAGCAGAAAAGAGGATTGATGACGATTTTGGAAATCTCACAAGGGTACTCCAAGATTACGTTGAGGACCACAAGGTCTTGCCTTACTGTATGATCTTGCATAGCTTGGCTTACAGGTATTTAGGTGGAGGCCTATCAGACCCAACGTACAAGGATGCTGAATTTCCATACAGATCCTCTCCACAGATAACAGCAATGTTTTGGAATTTGGGAAACTGGTGCAGAAACAGATTTGAAAAATGCCCGGTTCCAGAAAGATTTCAACAATTCATTCCACACATTGACTACACTATCGATGAGGATCATGAAAAATTTGATGAAACCAAATCACAGTTCAACAATTACTTCATCAATGTCATCAAGAACTTTGGAGGACATCTTTTCATGAATTGCGAGGCTGGTTCGTTGTATCCTCACAGAGAAAGACTCGACGAGGTTGACTTTAAAACTTGCTTCAATGACTATCATGACTTGATGGTGGCAGCTCGCCTTGGAAAGGATGGCTATATCAAGCAAATTGCTGGATATCACACAGATGACAACGACACACGAGTTCGACAAGTCTCATGGGCAATCTTTGAAGTATCTTGGGGAAAGACAAAGGATCGAGATACAGATGAGATTGTTGACTTGACAAGAGCTAGGATGAGAATGACACGTGTGTGCGTTTATCACGTCGGACAGAAGTATGCATCAGACTCTGCTGGGATTGTTGGTGAGTGCTTAGCTGTTATGGCTTTTGAGTGTGCCAGATATCAAGTTGACTTCATCGCAGGTGATGGAAACAAGGCATGCTATTACAGCACACCAAAATCTCCAGGTGTCCCTACATATCAACACAGCCTTATCCAATTCTGGATTAACAGAATGGTAGGTGTTGCAACACAAGCCATGCGCAAGAATTTTGATCCAACTTGCCCTCCAATCAGGGTCAAGCATTTCATTTCTTGCAGTTATCGTGACTTGGATTTTCTTGCAACGCACTTGGATGGCATTACAACAGCAACATACACCAACGAGCTCATGAACAAGACAAATGGTAAAGGTGATTGTTGTATGTTAACAGTTGTTGAGTGGGGTCATTCACGTTTGATGTGTGAGGAACACCCAGAAGACTTTGAGGATGAAGATCACATGAACTATGTGGGTGAATTTTACTTCAAGGTAAATGAAACTTGCTTACATGGTGATCACAACATCTTCATGGTTGCTCCAAATGATCGCGATGCTCATAATCCAATTCTTATCCATCTTGATCCTTCTGATATGTCATGGAATGAACGACATCATTACAAACAGGCCTACAAGAAGAAGCAGTATGCTGATTCAAGAAAGGAAAGACAGAAGGAGAAAAAGAGAAAGGCATATGAAGATCAAGCATCGACGTATCAGGGCAACACAGAGTGGGGTGGATCCTCATCTTCAGCGTCCAGACCATGGAGATCAAGTGAGTGGCGATGAGTGAGTGTACACTTCTTTAATTGAAGATAACACAGCATGAGAAGCCGTGTACAGTTTTTCTGTGCGTTCAACTTATTTCACACAAATGGCATATACTCTTTTAGATAGAGATAATGCCACAAGTGTCTGAACTTCAATTTAATGTAAAATAGATACTCTTGTAAATAGAGATACTATATACATTTATCTCCATGAATCATCCGGCGAGCAGACCACTCCGAATGGAGCGAACTCCAAAAATTACCAACTTCGATTTCAGTCCATTGTTTGCTTGAATGAGCAACTTTGGAGATCCGCTATATCCGTTTATTTCGTGATTTGGTCAATTGTTTTTCGTATGACCTGAATTTCTGAATCTTGCGAACCCGAACTTTTCAATTCGAACTTTCACCGGTAGAGCGAGGCATTTTGCCTGTGGAGAGACCGTGCGCGAAGCACCATTGGTCACTACTGGAAAAATTAGCGAATCCGCTGTTCTTTTTCGACATGTCCTTAGGACATTCGCTGCTTTCACGTGTTTTTCAATTCGAAGCCACTGCGTAACTCCGGTTTCTTTTGCTATTTGCCATTGTGTAGAGAAGTCAGGAAGATACTCTTAATACCAATTGGGTACGGCAAGGCGTAGTGCTCTACTCGTTGCTTTTGAATTTGTGCCTGTGTTTTTGTTTCGACCTAATACCTACATAGGTACATGCATGAGTATTGAGCACATTTATATGCGCCCCTCAAGGCTCAAGAAAGAGGTATATAGAGTAACCCTGTAGACAAGCACTGACCGGCAACAGGCTGAGAGTAAAAGAGTGCTGTCATTGGGGAAGACGCCTTAGCTGATCTTGAAGTAGACGCTAGGGCCCCTCTTCAGCCCTCCCCCCTGCACCCCCCCACCCGCTTTTATTTTTTAACCGGTTCCCCTTGCGTTTCCTTTTTTTCATAAGCATCATCGTTTATTTGGCTTCATTTTATCTTTATTGCTGTCCATGTAGACTTGTGCCTATGTACTTCTTTCATGTTCTTTCTTGGTACGCATTGCAGGGGACCCCCCCACCCGCTTTTGTTTTTTGATCGGCTTCCCTTGCTACCTACTGTCTTGCCTTTTGTTCACAAGCTTCGTTTCTTAGGGTTCATTTTCTCTTTCTTCTTCTTTCAAATTATCCATCGAGACTTGTGCCTATGTGCTTCTTTCTTGATCTTCTCGTTCTTACTTGCAATATATCCCTTGAGACTTGTGCCTATGTGCTTCTCTCTTGGTACGCAGTGCGGGGGGAGGCGCTGCGCCCTCCCCCCTGCACCCCCCCACCCGCTTTTATTTTTAAACCGTTTCCCCTTGACAACCACAACCACAACAACAACAACAACACCAACAACAACCAACAACAACCAACAACAACCAACAACAACAACAACAACCACCAACAACAACAACAACCAACAACAACAACCAACAACAACCAACAACAACAACAACCACCAACAACCAACAACCAACAACCAACAACCAACAACCAACAACCACCAACATCAACAACAACCACCACCACCACCACCACCAACAACAACAACAACAACCAACAACAACAACAACAACCAACAACAACAACCACCACCACCAACAACAACAACAAACAACAACCAACAACCAACAACCAACAACCAGCAACCAGCAACCAACAACCAGCAACCAACAACCAACAACCAACAACGAACAACGAACAACGAACAACGAACAACCAACAACAACAACAACAACAACAACCAACAACAACAACAACAACAACCAACAACAACAACAACAACCAACAACCAACAACCAACAACCAACAACCAACAACCAACAACCAACAACCAACAACCAACAACAACAACAACCACAACCAACAACAACAACAACAACAACAACAACAACAACAAAGACAACAACAACAACAACAACCAACAACAACAACAACAACAACCAACAACAACAACAACAACCACAACCACAACCACAACCACAACCACAACCACAACCACCAACCACCAACCACCAACCACCAACCACCAACCACAACCACAACCACAACCACCAACCACAACAACAACCACAAGCAACCAACCAACCAACCAACCAAGCAAGCAAGCAACCAACCAACCAACCAACTAACCAACCAACCAACCAACCAACCATCCATCCATCTATCCATCCATCCATCCATCCAACCACAACAACAACAACACCATGCAAATCAGAGAGCTTAGCTGCAAAACGCTGCAAATACCAATCAAAACCATCAAACCCCAAAAAACGGGGAAAAAATCCAAAAAAAAAACGGGAAAAAATTCCCAAAAAAAAAAGCAGCCCAAAAGAAAATGAAGAGATTAGAGACTTTGTAAAATGTCATCCTATGCCATCACCTGATGATGAGGAAGGAGAACAATTTTGGAAGAAAGTAATTCATAGGATGAAAGAAGCGGAAGGAGCAAATGGAATGGTAATATATTCGTTCGTAAGATTTGACTTAATGAAAAAGATGTATGAAAACCTCACCGATAGACAAATCATCCTTGATGGTGGCAAGGAACTTAACCGTGATGGAGAATTCAACGCAATGATTATTAACCTAACTCTTTTATCAATAGCCATGGATGAACTGAATGATGCAAACAAACCGTGTTTAACACAAATCCGAGTAATTGAACACTGGTGGGATGGAATAGGAAACGGGAAAGCGTAAGTGGAAGGCAACAAACACAAGAAAGAAAACAAAAAATGAACAAGATAAACGAATGAAAGTTTTGAACAAATTATCCCCAGAAACCCCCACACACAAAACATCAAAGATAAGGATAAAACATTGAACATCAACATAAAATCAAAACAAACAACATACAAACCCCCACGCCCCAGAATCCCCCTTTTACCATTTTTTCGCCCAAGGTCAGTGCGCTCTCGCAAGCACAGCAGGCTCAGCTCATAAGTGAACAGCTGCTACACATAACTAGTTTTTTTTTTTTGTTCCTCGGCCTGATCATCTGTCTTTGTGTAGCAACAAAGCGCAGAGGGTGGGACAGAATGAAGCCTACAAAGGCCTGAAAGTTGAAACAGTGTCTACGATGAATGAACAATAACAAAATGATTTGCTTAAACTGTAAACGCGAGAGACTGCGTTGTAAGCCTGGCAGGAGACACAGAAGAACAATGAGCTCTTGAACACAGAGAGGCAGGACAAGATGAAGTGCGGATGTTATGTGGTGTTGGTTAAAAGTCGTCGAGACTTGGAGACTGATTTGTGCCTGACATTGCCCAACCGGTCTTGGAGGTCTCTAAGAAAGAACGCAGAGGAGCAATGCAAGAATCTGCAGGAAGGGCAACCTGGAGTCTGACAGTCCTTTCTCCTGCCTTTCGTGACAAGATGTCTCAAGACAGACGTAAGAGAAGTGGAAAGAATTCTGGAAATCTTGACAGCACGTACTCTTCGCCAGGCTGACCTGGGCAGGTGCAGAAAAGAACTCGAGTCCGGCATTCAGGACAGATTATTTCTCGCCCGAAGCACCAAGCTGTGCTTTGCCAATTTGTGCTCTTGGGTGGCTCCCTTGTTCCCTACAATTTCCCTTGACCTTCCTCAGCTTTCCTCATTCAGGATAGGAAAGTGGAACTACAAGCTCGACAAGAAGCAGAGCTCAGGCCCCACACCGGCAAATTTACATACTTCAGTGTTCACCTCTCTCCCACACCGCACATGAGATTTCCCGCATTGATGGACTTTCCTCGATTTCTCTGGGCTTGTCAATGTCGCTGAGGTCCAGGACGGCGGAAGATTCCTGCATCACATTGCGGAATGAAATGCTTGGCTTAGAGGCACCTATAAATGTGGCCCTGGGATCTCATTGGAGGAGTGACAAGACAGAGAGAAACTACACACAATGTGAATGTATATGTATGTATCCTGGTATCATTGTGTTCACACGTATGTCTCTCAATACATACATACATACATACATACATACATACATACATACATACATACATACATACATACATACATACATACATACATACATACATACATACATACATACATACATACATACATACATACATACATACATACATACATACATACATACATACATACATACATACATACATACATACATACATACATACATACATACATACACACACACACGTATATATATATATATATATATATATGCATCCATCCATCCATCCATCCATCCATGCATGCATGCATGCATACATACATGGATACATAGATACATAGATACATCGATACATCGATACATCGATACATCGATACATCGATACATCGATAGATCGATAGATTGATAGATCGATAGATCGATAGATCGATAGATCGATAGATCGCTAGATCGATAGATCGATAGATCGATCGATCGATAGATAGATCGATAGATAGATACATACATACATACATACATACATACAGACACACGCGCACATACAGACATACAGACAGACATACAGACATACATGCATACATGCATACATGCATACATGCATACATGCATACATGGATAAATGCATACATGCATACATGCATACATGCATGCATGCATGCATGCATGCATCCATCCATCCATCCACCCACCCATGCATGCACTATATATACCAGTAGTGCCCGCACGAGGCGGGGTGGAAGTTCCCTTGGGGTTATACTATAAGACCTTTCTCATCTATAGAACTTGCATGCGCGGTGCGCCAGCCAGGCCCGTGCGTGCGTGCTTTGTGCGAAGCTGTTGCGGTGTGGTTGTCCGAGAACATGACCTGCGTGCGACCCCGGCGCAATGCAACGAAAAGCGAACACTTTCTTCACACTTCACACTGCACTCTTCACACCCCGCACTTCACAATTCACATTTGCACTTCGCACCCCGCACTTCATCTCATCTCAAATGATGTGAACTCTTCTCACCTCATCTCACCTGATTTGAGGTCTTCTCATCTCGGCCCATCTCTTCTCACATGTCATCTAAGTAAGTTCTTCTCAACCGTTTTCATCCCATCCGCGCACTGATCAACCTTTCTCATTTCCTGAAGTTCTTCTCAACTCAGCTCAGCTCTTCTGCGCGCCAGAAAGATCCTACTGTCAGAGAGAGTCTTTGGCACAAAAAATCCATTGGGTGCAGAAAGCTTTTGCACACAGAATCTTGAGACACAGATGCATTTACACAGAAAAGCCTTTCAAACATACTTTGTACTACAAAGCTTACACACAGCACTTCCCAGTACTACTTGTACACTCTGCACTTCCCAGTACTACTTTGCACTACAAAGCTTGCACAAGGTATTTCCCAGTACTACTTTGTACTACAAAGCTTGCACAAAGCGCGTCCCAGTACTACTTTGTACTACAAAGCTTGCGCAAAACACTTCCCAGTACTTCTTTGTGCTACAAAGCTTGCGAAAGTACATCCCGGTACTACTTTGTACTACAAAGCTTTCAAAAAGCACATCCCACTACTACTTTGTAGCACAATCCTTGCATAAAGCACGTCCCAGTACTACTTTGTACTACACAGCTTGCCCAAAGCACGTCCCAGTACTACTTTGTACTACACAGCTGGCACAAAGCACGTCCCAGTACTACTTTGTACTACGTAGCTTGCCCAAAGTACGTCCCAGTACTACTTTGTACTACAAAGCTTGCGCAAAGCACTTCCCAGTACTACTTTGTACTACAAGGCTTGCACAAAGCGCAACCCACTACTACTTTGCACTACACAGCTTGCACAAATCACGTCGCAGTACTTCTTTGAACTGCAAAGCTGACACAAAGTACTTCCCAGTATTACTCTGTACTACAAAGCTTGCACAAAATATTTCCGAGTACTGCTTTGTACTGAAAAGTTTGCACAAAGCAAGTCCCACTACTACTTTGTATTACAAAGCTTGCACAAACTACTTCCCAGTCCAGTACTACTTTGTACTACAAAGCTTGCACAAAACATGTCCCAGTACTACTTTGTACTACAAGGCTTGCACAAAGCACTTCCCAGTACTACTTTGTATTACAAAGCTTGCACAAAGCACGTCCCAGGACTACTTTGTACTACAAAGCTTGCACAATTTACTTCCCAGTACCGCTTTGTACTGGAAAGCTTGCACAAAGCACGTCCCAGTACTACTTTGTACTACAAAGCTTGGACAAAGTACATCCCGGTACTACTTTGTACTACAAAGCTTGCACAAGGTAAGTCCCAGTCCCACTTTGTACTACAAAACTTGCACAAAGCATTTTCAGTACTACTTTGTACTACAAAGCTTGCACAAAGCACGTTTTAGTACTACTGTACTTTGTACTACGAAGCTTGCGCAAAGCACACCCCAATACTACTTTGTACTACAAATCTTGTACAAAGCACTTCCCAGTACTACTTTGTACTAGAAAGCTTGCACAAAATAGTTCCCAGTACTACTTTGTACTACAAACCTTGCACAAAGCACTCCCCAGTACGACTTTGTACTACAAAGCTTGCACATGTGAACAGAACATGACAACAATCATGCAGCCATTACGCTGCGATCTGCAACCAAAGATTCAACAAGCGCAAAGACCTACGCACAACCACCCATTGCAGAACACGAAGAGGAACCGATTGCCCATCGTCACGATCGGACCCGCAACCGGCCGGCAATGAAAGGTACCTCGTGTGCGGGGCGGGTGCGGTCCGTTCGTTTTGGTGTGCGATTGGTTCCTTGATGGTGTTTTGCAATGCGTGGTTCGTCGTGTGTGCGTACCTCCAGGGCGTTTTGGAATCTGTGGTTGCAGATCGCATTGTCAGGGCTGCATGATTGTTGTCATGTTTTGTTGCCATGTGCGTATATACATGCGGGTTTGCAATGCGGCGCTGCAACAATGCATTCTAGTCTGGCTGCATGGATGTTGCATGGGGCTCGTGTTGGGAAGAAAGCCAGAGCACGAAACCTTGTGTTTTTCCATGTAAAGTGGATGCAGGCGGCGATCATGGGCAGCTCGTGTGTGCGGCACTTTACACGGAAATTACACAGGGTTTCGTGCTCCGGCTTCCTCCCCAGCACAAGCCCCATGCAACATTCACGCAGCACAATTCGTTTTGCAGCAACAAGTATACATCCATGCAGCCATTACAATGCGATCTGCAAGCACAGATTCCAAAACGCCCTGGAACTACGCACACACGACGAACCACGCATTGCAAAACACCATCAAGGAACCAATCGCACACCAAAACGAACGGACCGCACCCGCTGCGCACACGAGGTACCTTTCATTGCCGGCCAACGCCACCTTACACGGAAATTACACAAGGTTTTGTGCTCCGGCTTCCTCCCCAGCACAAGCCCCATGCAACATTCACGCAGCACAATTCGTTTTGCAGCAACAAGTACACATCCATGCCGCCATTACAATGCGATCTGCAAGCACAGGTTCCAAAACGCCTTAGAACTACGCACGCACGACGAACTACATTGCAAAACGCCATCAAGGAACCAATCGCACACCAAAACGAACGGACCGCACCCGCCGCGCACACGAGGTACCTTTCATCGCCGGCTGAAGCCACTTTACACACTTAAAAACAAGGTTTCGTGCTCCGGCTTCCCTCCCAAAAAAAACAATGCAACATGAATGCAGCCGTTACAATGCGTTTTGCAGCACTACGCACACATTCATGCAGCCATAACTTAGTCACCACACCACTTCGCAAAGTCACCCTTCCCTAGGTCAACACTTCCCTTAGTCGCCACTTCCCAAAGCTTCGTCTCCACTTCCCTAAGTCACCAGTTCCCTTAGTCAGCACTTCCCAAAGTCACCATATTCCCTTCGCCACCACTCTTCCCTGTCACCGCTTCCCTATATCACTTCCACAAGTCCCCACACCACCCTGCGTGGATGAATTGTTTTGTGATGTAAGGTATCACAGTTCTATCTAAGTCCCCGCACCACCCTTCGTGGATGTATTGTTTTGTGATGTAAGGTATCACAAGTCTATTTCTCGGTAACTCAGAAGATTGCTTCCCAACTTCACAAACGCATCCAAAGCAGCTTCTAACCACCGTCTTCAAACCACCGTTACAGTGCAGCCATTGCAATGCGTTTTGCAGCATGCCTCGACGCACATGGCAACAAAACGTGACACCTATCATGCAGTCCTTCCACTGCGATCTGCAACCAAAGATTCCAAAACACCCTATAATTACGCACACACACACAAACGCATCCAAAGCAGCTTTAACACCGCCCTTCATGAATGTATTGTTATGTGATGTGCAGTCTCACACCGCCCTTCATGAATGTATTGTTATGTGATGTAAAGTCTCACTCCGCCCTTCATGAATGTTTTGTTATGTGATGTGAAGTCTCACACCGCCCTTCATGAATGTATTGTTATGTGATGTGCAGTCTCACACTGCCCTTCATGAATGTATTGGTATGCGATGTAAAGTCTCATACCGCCCTTCATGAATGTGTGGTTATGTGATGTAATTCACACCGCCCCTTCATGAATGTATTGTTATGTGATGTGCAGTCTCACACCGCCCTTCATGAATGTATTGTTATGTGATGTAAAGTCTCACACCACCCTTCATGCATGTATTGTTATGTGCTGTAAAGTCTCACACTGCACTTCATGAATGTATTGTTATGTGATGTAAAGTCTCACACCGCCCTTCATGAATGTATTGGTATGTGATGTAAAGTCTCACACCTATGAATGTGTGGTTATGTGATGTAACTCACACCGCCCTTCATGAATGTGTTGGTATGTGATGTAAAGTCCCACACCACCCTTCATGCATGTATTGTTATGTGATGTAAAGTTTAACACCACCTTCATTGAGTACAAATCATCCGTAACTCGGAAAATTGCTTCCCAACTTCCTTTGATAATATGTCTCTAGGCATGTATGCATACGTAGCCAGCAGACATGCAGCCGCGCCATGGCTAGTCAGCTCAACAATCCACAAGTTGAATCTCCTGCTCTCCAAGGGTAGGTCCTACACTCCATAAACCACAACTTTCGGGCCCACTATCTAAAATCTAGATCTAGATGAATGTAGTCAAAAACATATGGGACGCGTAGTGACGGAGAGTTGAAAGAGAATTTGGCAGTACGGCTGGTGCCTTTGTGGGATGTGTTCAGAAATGAAAAAGGCTCAAGTTCGAGAGCTTCGGTCACAACTAGAAAGCAAAGGTGCAGTGCTCAGAAGACAACCGAAGACAGCTTTGCAAGGCTTTCCGTAATTGCCAAGACCATCTAAAACTTCAAAAAAAATCCAGATGAAAATGAACAAGTACAGGAACACAAGGCGAACGGGCCAGTCGGAGGGAAATTTGTAGCAGCGTTTGGAAGGTATCAATAGATTCATCATAATTGAGCATATTCTGCATTTGTTCAAGGCTCTGCATCCGAGAATTTGTTCTGGACTCAATGACATCAGTCCCTCAGCCTCTGAGTCAATGCCAACTGAGCAGTGTAGCAAGAAACATATATGGGGATTAAACCGAGCCTTGTCTTCCCCACCCCCCTCGCCCTAGTGGACGGCCAGTTTCCGCATGTATTCTACACAACCCAAGCTGTCCTCGGAGCCTTACTCCAGACACATCAAGTCGAATGGGTCACAGTCGAACAGACATGGAGAGAGGAATCTGAGATGAACAAAATATGGGTCGGAACTGTGTCAGATATGTCCAAGGCGCCGGCAAGTAGAAAGCTTGCAGGCGGCAGAGGTGAGGTTTCTTATCAAACTGAATCTACCAAGTCTAAAAAAACGCAAGTTGTAAGATTGGAACAGTGAAGAAAGTTAACGTGATGATTTTGTATCAATGTATCAAACCTTTCGCTGGTTGTTTCCACTCGATTCACCATGTCGAACAACTCAAATTGTAATTTCCTCTGCTGCTTAGCAGGACAGCTGGGCTCAAGAGCGAACAAGCTGCAAACCTGGATATCCTTCGTAAACAGAAAGTCTCATTACGTCGAAGGAACGCAGATTTGAGAAGGACACGAGATGTAACGATGCATAGAGCTTGCAGAGCGTAAAAGGACTTATTTGTTGCCGGGCCAAAGCGGACACTTTTAAGGCCTTCAAGCACAAGTGACCTCGCAATCTTCTGGGATCAAGTCGAACAGCATGGTTTGGAGCTTGGAGAGAGAACACAGTGGACTTCACCGCTTGACACTTGCAGTGCATTCCCAAAATGGATTCAGTTCCGAAGAGATCGAGCTATCCCAGAAATAAATAAGGTAACTTGGCTTTGTGACGGTTGTCACCACGAACTGACCTGAGGAGATCGAATCTCTCCAGCAGAAGCTTATCAGCGCTCAGCAGCAAATTGAAGGTGGCAACCAGGACCAGACTGGACCAATACAAAGTTTCAGGATGTTTCAGGCGCTTCCAACAAGATCAACAAGTACTACAAGTACTACAAGTACATACAAGTACTGTATGCTGCATATGCTAGACATTGCGCTAGACATTGCTAGACATTGCTAGATGACACCAGATATAAATTGCTGCCTACAACCAGATATCGTGTCAGCCTCATTGAATCAGGAGCGAGAAGTCCTCCAAAGGCAGCTGGATCAAACAAAGCAGGATGCGAAGTCTGCGAAGTCTGCAAAGTATCTGCAGTATCACATCATAGACATCGAATAGACAGCTCAGCTTGTTGTTTTTAAATTGTTACCAATTTCAATGGGAAGTTTGCGGATGAGAGTGTTCAAGATGAGAAGATCGTGGTTCTGCAATTTCATCTTGTTCGTGGACTCCGAATGCAACGCCATAGTGGTGCCACAGAACCCATGAATTACCCAAATTATTTTTGAGGAGCAAGCATCTCTTCGACGGCAGTTAGACGAGGCTGGGGAAGATTCTTGGCCTTGGACATGCCTTGTGCGTTTCTACTCGGATTCTCTCCTAGACGCTTCTTCTTCATGAAACATATGAAACTCAAATGTTTCGGAGTTTGGGATGTTTCGGCTGAATTGATTGTACAGGCAAAGGCTACTCTCTCTGATTGGATCTCAGATAGTGTTGCCCTTGAAGCTCAAGAGATATAGTTTGGATAGTTCACATTTAGGCTGGGACCACACAGTTTGGATGAGCTCTCGGCATGACATGAAAGCTGGGATCGAGACCAATTATGAGCCCACGCGTTTTCACAACATCATTCTATAGATCAATGTGGCTGTGGAGATTCGTATTTGGGAAGATCGAGGACTTTGATGGTCTGCAGCAGCGCCTAAGCAAGGAGCAGAAAAGTGGTTGGGTGGTGCAAAGACCGTTTCCATTGGCAAAAAAGAACGGTTTCAAGATGTTTCAAGATTGGAAGAAAGTCAAATTGCATTTCTGAGTGCAGGAGCGAGATCATGCGCTGCGTGAGGCACAAGAGGCACAATCCAGCACATTCCATTTTTTCTCTCGCAAGGGTGTGCTAAGTGCTTTACTAAGTCCCAGCCTTGACCACGCACGTAGAAGCAACATTGCTTCGTGTTGCTTCAGTCAATCTCAAAGAATGGCAGTGATCGAGCATGCAAGAGACACAAAAACCATGCGACAGAACAGGTTGCACTATGGTCACAACCAACTTTGTCCAGTTTTTTTTGGCATCACGCGGGTGATTTCGTAAAAATGACACAGACTGTCCATGTGGGCGTCTGAACATGGCATTTTGATCTAGGTGACCTTCGCAAGTTAGAATAAATTCTTTTCTTCTTAGACGCATGGGATTTACAGACCAGACAAGCAACCTTGCTTTAAAGGTGCAAGCAAAACTTCAGCAGCAAAAGAACGAGGTGTGGGCAGTGTGGGATATTTTCTAGATATTTATATTCCAATTGAACACCCACGAAAGTGTATTGACAGCGATGCTGTTGACGGATAGAAAATAAGGTACGAACTAAGCACAGCATTGTCAGTACAAAACATAGACATTTCCATCATCTGGCTAGTGTGCCTGAGTGACCTGCTAGGCAGAAGTACTGACTTCACAACTAAGCCAAGCCGAAGACTCAGTTAACTCAATGTTGAAAAAGACTATGTCTTTGAGAGCTTTGAGCGGTCTTGACAACGGGCAACGGGTCACACTCCCAGATTGATTGGCATGGACTGCCCAGTACATTTTAGGGATGTCTCTGCCTGTTTTCCTTCTTTCAACATTTGCACTTATTTCTATCTTAATTCTAGGCATTTTTTTTGCGATTTGAGCTGCGGCGCGTCGATCTCATGCGCATCTTTGAAGCTGCTTTGTCGAGAAAGATATGACAAAGATTGAAGAACTGTCAGGTACAGGCAGAATCTGTTTCCAAGAGTGATTTGGAGGAGGCGTGTAGACACTTTTTCCCAAATATCAGCATTGAGAAGGGTTTGCCCCAAACTTGAATGAAACAATTCCTATGAAATCTAATAGGGTCCTGAAATGTCTTGAACGGTTTCTTCAATCTTCCTCGATTTCTTGGATTTGTTTCTTGGGAGTCCGTTTTTTCGGTCTGACATGCTGCTTCACATGCTGCTTGACACCCTGCTTGATTGCTTGACCCCTCGACCAGGTCCAGCGTCAGATGGCCAAGCACTCAGGAGGCAAACGCCACAAGTGTCCCATATTGCTGAGATCCTGATCAAGTTTAGATAAACTGATAATTTGTTACAAACTGAGCAAGATCTTTGACATTCTGTCTGTGTATTCTGTGACATTCCGTGCCTCAGGAAAGCTTGAGGAAGGAGAGAGATATGTTTCAGGAGGATGTGGAGCATTTGCGGTGTGAGACCAAGCGAGCATGGCTGGTGCATGGATCGTGCATGGATCGTGCATGGCTGATGCATGGCTTGTAGGGATTTGTAGGGTGTGACTTTCCAAGGTGAGATTTCTCCAGATTTCTTTTGATATAAGAAACATTTCAACATTTCTCATATGAAACTTGTGGATCTCTTGTGGCTCTCTGGGCATTTTGATATCTTTGAATATATATTTTTTGATCAGTTTTGATCTCTTTTGCAGCTTTTTCACGACAAGGCAGTCTATTCGTGAGCGTCGAAGCGCTGAGAGCAGCCGCAGCCTGAGCAGCATGTCCTGCAGCATGTCCTGCAGTGCCGAGTAATGCAGTCAGATCCAGCATGCGTTTACTGACTTTACTGTACTAACAACTTGGGACAGACTTGCTGGATCTTGCTGGCAATTTGTTGATGTGACATTGATGTGTGATTACTTTACCTTATATTATTCAAACACATTCAAACATTGTTTGTGAATATTTACTGGTCATTGATGTTCATTTTAGGTTATTGGACCTAAAACAGTGAGCAACGAAGAGCCCTCTGTGTAGACATCAGGCCTTCGAGCAGCCCTGCAGGCTTGGCCATGAGCTTCGGAACTTGTAAGTTTGGTTTCAAGGTGTTTTACTTCGGTTAGTGGCGAATGATTGCTGTCTTAAAATATATATGCGCAATAGAAGCTGCCTTATACTTATACTTATACACTGAAAGGTCTAGGATTATCGTTTCATTTAGGGATATCGCGCTGGCTCTTTTCATAGTGAAGATCACAGTAGGTAGCTAACATCAGCTGTGCAGGTAGCTGAGCAGGTCATAGGATGTCACAGGTGTCAAGATGTCGTGCCAGGAAGAGCAGAACTCAAGCAGAATTTTGCATCAGGAGCTGGATGAGGTGGGACGGTGGCACGCAGGGAGATGAACTCCTGAAGATTCCAGAGATTTGGAGATTCGGAGAAGATGAGTGAAAAGGACCCCCAAAGGACCCCCTGAGGATCCAAGAAGGATGCTAATAATTTTTAATAGCACACGTCGCACAAACGAAGAGGTTGACTGGTATGCCATGTTAGCGCAGAAGGCACCTACAAGGCACGTGTAAGGCACCATGAAAGGTATGATGAAAGGTATGATGGGCTCGTGAAAAAAAATCTGTAGGGACATGTAGGGACAAGAATGGACAAGATTTCGCCTGAGGTGAAGAAACTGCGTTCCTTCAGTGTCGGCTCCCAGGCAAAGAACACTGGCTTTTTGATCTTTTTGCAGGTTCTCACATTCAAGTTAGGATAGGAGATATTGTGACCTTTACATGCAGACTCTAGTCATCTCTAGTCTCTGAGAATAAAGAATCCTTTACTTATTTTACTTTGAATTCTCAACTTGTGGTGAATCTGGTCATGTGATATGATATCACTCTTTCCACCTTTGTTCTGTTGTCAGTTTTGCAAAAACATGTTGGATGTTGGGATTCTGTTTTGGGACCTGTTAGGACGGCGTGTCCGTTGAGCCCTCTCCGCATCGTCCACGAGCAGGCCAGTAGGGGTGACACTCAAGCGGAAGCAGAAGTGGTATCTCCCTATTGAGTCCTACTTGCCGCTTGCCCCTAAGCGTAGGCCCAAACCAAGCATCATTTTGCTTCGTAAGCAAGCGCGGTAACTTTGGAACTGGAGCCGTCCAATTTATGTCGGCCTTCACAGACAATTTTGTATCCTTAAAGCCTTAAAACAATGCTGTTGCTCATTGCTAAGTATGCCACACGGCTCAATGTACAAGATGGTTTGCAAAGCAGATGCCATTTTGCCAACCTTTGCAATAGAGAAGCTCGGAGAAGCAGGTGCTTCGAGAAGTTCAAGCAAAGAGGTTGATGTGCAGCTCAGCAGATTTATTAGACTTGGCAGCTACAGAACATTTCTCGGGGTGATCTGATAAGACGAGCTTGAAGATATAAAGGCAACAAGATAAACATTGTAGGCAAATTGTAGGTACTGCAATTCATTGAACCAAACATCCGAAAAATCCGAAAGCTGAAGACTGAGGCAGTCATTGGCCACGCACTAAGATCTTGGGAATTTCTCGCCTTTGAACCCCAAAACTGTGTATTTCATGTGCAAATCAGAACCTGTTACGAGCCTGTTATGATTGAGGCATGTTGAGGCCCTGAATACCCCTAAATCCAACGCATTCTGATCGGAGTCATCCTGAACGGGCATATACTTTCATGATCTTTCATGGTCTTTGACGGTGTGTCACGGATCCCCGAAGCCTTGATTCTTGGCTCAGATTGCTTCTGTCGCTTTGTTATGTTTGTTAATACCTCTGGGAACCAAAGTCGCACTGAGTCCACCTGTCACACTTTTGCGGTTCCTGTTGTGAAGCGCCATTGATCCTTTTGAGTCGGTTCGTGTACCTGACAAAACTACCCATTGAACAGGAGGCAATAGGTTGAGTCCCTCAGGCTCCTTGATTTCTCACTTTTGGGATATTTTGGATGGATACATCATGATAAAGCTGCACCTTAGCTATCTTTCTCTCATCCATTTGGAATGTAAGTTACTGTAAGTTACTGTAAGTTGGTATTACCCTGCCTCTCTGGCTTCGGAGTTCCATATTTGATGGCCTGAGTACAGGCTCTCTGGAACTGTGCCAGCTCTTGTGATCTTTCCGTCTTGTTGGTCCTGGTCGTTGGCACGGGGTCAATTCTTGGACCTTGTTTGACTGTCTATGACTGTCTACCATGCGTTCTCTTCTCAAGAGTGGCACGTGTACAAAATCACAAAATGCATGATTGGCACGCGTCTCCAAGGTGCAGAAGATTCGTCAATCACAGCAGATCACAGCGCCTACAAGCAAGGACAGAATTGCTTTGGAATGCTATCGATTGTGGATCCCTGTCTCAATGTCTCAGCACGAACCATTTCGTTACGCTTTCAGCTCTGACTTCAGGTTGTGGACGTGACTCGTCTCGAGCCGAGGCCTGGAAGACTTTTGAGATTCTGAGTTCTGAGATGACAAGGTAATGACAAGCTAATGACAAGGACATAACGTTTCACCAAGTTGAACCAAAGGCTTTTGAAGACCAATGTTGATCAATGCTTGGTCGAGCGATGCTGAATCACGCTGAGTTGTTTTGTGCCTGGAAGCGTTGGCACGCATTATGACCCCAGGGACATCAATCGAAATCGAGCTGGGGTGCTTCTCCTAGACTTGCTGTTGCAATCTGTTGCAATTTGTCGCAATCTGTTGCAGCCAAACGAGGGAAAGGACACTACACTTGCAGCTCCACTTACTTGACTTAGGGCATTCGTTGTGAGTTGGCACAGTTATATAGCACAGTCAGCACAGTCAGCACAGTTAGCACGTCTACAAAATGTCAGATCTCATCTTGAACATGTACTAGGCAAGTCCTTCAAGTAGCTACGAGACCACCTCAGAGGAGCGTGGCCGTATCACTCTGCTCTCTGCCTCTGCTTCTCTGCTCGTGTTATCTGCGTGTTTCTTTGTGATGTCTTTGTGATTGCGTATCTTGTCGCTTGTCTTGGCCTTGGCCTTTGGAGCGATCCATTGCTCATTTCCAAAGGACATGGTAGATTTGACGAAGGCCGTCTAACATCAACGGTGTGGATCTCAGAGAAATCAAAGAAACACTTTCTGATGCTCAAGCGAAGCCAATCCTTTGAAGACTTCTGACGGGTCGGTAGTTTGAGATGCTAGCAGCATCTAGCAGCATCTAGCCGCATAGTGATAATGGCTTGCTGAAATCAGCGTGGTGTGCAATTCTACTGGAAGACACCCACAAGCTCGTCACTGCACCAATACAACCTGTTGCACACCTTCCATCGTTTTACTCTAGCCGGTCTCACACCTTTTAAACTAGGGCCGATCTATGCTTTGCGCTCACCGAACCAGAAACAGAATCGGCGGGCTTTGAGAGCAATTTACAAGTGCTGCCACAAGGACCCTCTTCCAGTTTACCATAAAAAGAGAATCTTGAGACTTGAGAGCTCCATAGATGAGGGACCTGACTTTCTGTCCGCACTCAAAGATGCTATCAAGTTTCGATTCATGATCATTTTGCTTCCACTTTCAGGTTCTTGCGCAGCCAATTTTGCAGCAAAGGTAGGAAGAAACTCGAAGTCATCTTTCTGTGATGGAGGCGGTGCCGAAGGGAATCAAGCCACTACTTCTTGAAGAGACTTGGAGATGGTATGGTCCAAAGGATCCAGTCACGCTGGAGGACCAAGTCTGAGCATTCGAAATCATATTTGAATCATTTTGAATCTGTTTATTCTGTTCTTTGCAAGGTCTTTTGTCATGAGCCACATTGTTGTGATTTGTTGTGTTAGAGGGAGCACTTTGTCTGACAGAGTACATAGACATACAGACATCGCGATTCATATTCCTTTCAAACCTTCACCAGGATGTCAAACAGGCAGGGGCCACTGGGATTGTGACTGCACTCCACGAGGTCGGGGTCTTAAAGGCAAAGGAAATCCTGGGCACCTTCGGTGCGCGCGGATTTTATTTGACAATCAAGTCATATGCATTCATATGCGGCATAGATGGGATCCAAAGCATCTCAGACCTGAACTGTGTCATGGGGCAGTTGGAGTGCAGCGAGGTCCCGATTGGAGAAGTTTGGTCTGAGGATGCAATTCTGGAGCTCCTTCTTGGACAAACCTAATTTGGACTCTTTCCTAGATTCTCAAGAAACCTAAGACCCTTCGGTTTAGCCTTTAGTTTCAGTGTAAGAGAAGACACAAGAGAGAATGAAGTTGGTGCATATCATGTCATTATTGTTGCTTTGTTGATCTTTGTTGTGCTTTTTGTTCAGTTCCTCACCCAGAGGAGCGAAAGAAACTTCTGGAGTCGAATGGCTTTACCTGGTCTGTTGTGGAGTCTGTGCCAGTGCATGAGAGCATCAAGCTGGGTAAAGAAGAACGAGAGAAGTACATTCAGGTGAGACATGGTGAGACATTTTTGAGTACGTTAGGACCTCTGTTCAGACTTTTTGAAAGACGTTGATTTTAGAATATTTTAGACATGTGGCAAGATATTCTAGAGAATACCGGAGATATTTCAAGTCAAGAGACAACGGCGACAACGGATTCCAAGGTGATGACTTAAGCCGAACTTCCCTGTTCCGGAGTAAATCACGATTCAACAACCAAATCTGGACGATTCAGAAACCAAGTCTCAGTCGCTTCAGAAACCAAGTCTCAGTTGCTTCAGAAACCAAATCCAGCGTTTCAGAAACCAAGAATGAACAATTCAGAAACCAAAATTCACTGTTTCAACAAATTTTCATACCTCTATGAGGGTTAACATAATGGCAGGGATTAAATCTGCCAGCCCCAACAAAATGGCACACCGAGTTCTGCAGCATGTTTGTTTCGTGGATTCCTGGATTGTCCGCACAGTGCAGGCATACAAGCAGACAGTACGAAACCTGGGCAAATGTGGAGTCCGACGGATTTGCTACAACTTCATGCCTGTCTTAGATTGGACTCGCACTGACCTCACTAGACGCTGGCCTGATGGTTCCGAAGCGTTAGCTTATGATGCAGATGACTTGGCTGCTTTTGACCTCTTTATCTTGAAGCGGGAAGGGGCGGAGAAAGAGTACGAAGCCTCAGCCCTGGCACGAGCACAGGCAATCTTTGAAAAGATGACAGAGAAAGACAAGAATGTATTGCAGCAGAATATCATTGCAGGCCTGCCGGGTCGCATGGTTGAAGCATACACAGTCGAAGAGTTTCGAGATGCTGTCGCTCAATACAAGAATGTGTCGACAACACAGATTCGGGAAAATTTGGCCTACTTCTTGAAGAGCATCATTCCAACCTGCGAGGAAGCAGGTGTCTACATGGCAATCCATCCAGATGATCCCCCTCGCCCAATTCTTGGACTTCTCCCGGCTTGCTCAACTCGTGACGATGTAGCGGCTTTGCTGAAGGCAGCAGATTCAAAGCACAATGGCATCACGCTCTGTGTTGGCACATATGCATCTTCTCCACAGAATAAGGCGTCAATGGGATATGGCGTGACTGTTGGTGACTGTGGTTGGCTATTGTTAGTTGTCAGATGTTGTCAGGCACTCTTTATCAAAGTTGAGTGACCGTGTGTCCCTCCTGCACACTTTTGTGAAGACTATATTCCAAAAGCTGTGGTTGTTTCATTGTACTGTAAGCAGGCAGCTACCAAGCATGTGAAGCATGGTCAGGCCAGTCAAACATTGATCCGAAAGACACGCCGTTTTATCCCATTTTGTCATTTTCCTATCGTGCCACTGGAGGTGGAGGAAATGGCCAAAGAGTTTGCTTCACGAACACATTTTGTGCATTTGCGAAATGTGACGAAAGAAATGCCTCCAGCACCTGAAACTGGCTTGGGGCCTGCTGGATGCACCTTCACTGAGTCAGACCACTTGGGTGGTGACGTCGACATGTATTCCATCATGCTGACCATGTTGCAAGAGAAGCAGCGCCGAAAGGCAGAAGGTTGGGAGGAGATGGCAGAGATCCCCTTCCGACCGGACCATGGACATAAGATGGTGGATGACATGAATCTGGGTCGCAAATGAGTCTGACGTCAGGGGTCCTTATTTTTGGGGTCCTTATTTTTGCCCAAAACAAAATTGCAAGCATTGTGAACACATGCAAACCCGGACGAGGACTTGGGATGTCACTGGATTTTCTATGATAGATTTCATAATCATTATAGATCATATATATATAATATAGTGTATGTACGTATATATATACATATATATACGTACATACATAAATACAATTCTATATCATATGTGGCATTTTGCGATTTTTATTAGATGCTAGTCACTAGTCACTTAGTCACTTTGTGATCTTTGTGTCTCAGGAAGGGCAAAAAGACAAATCCTGGCTACACTTGTATTGGTCGCCTCCGGGGTCTTGCTGAACTCCGGGGTCTTCAGCTGGGCATTGCCTCGGCAGGTATGGTGAAGGACTTCCGCATAGAATACATCACATGACACACACACACAGATATATATATATATTATATATAAATATAATATAATATTCATTACATTTCTTTGTATGTGATGTCTGGAGTATTTCTGAGTGTGTCTTCCTTTGAATTTCTGAGATTTGGTCAAAGATGCCTCTAGCTTGCACTTCCAATATTTCTGGACAAACTCAGAAATTCAAAAGAAAGAAAGGGGGAATAGCATTCGGATGCTTTTTTTGATCCAATTTGAGAGCTTATTCGTGTTGCTTTTGAAAATTGCCGCAGGAACCGGATGCCAAGAAGCAGCGGACAGGCTAAGATTGGGCAAAATGCTGACAGCAATCAAAACGGCTGAGGAGGCTGAGGAGCCTTTGAAGTCTTTGAGATTGTCAAGAGTTTGTATTTTGAGTCGCATTTGTTTGAAGAAATGCTGAACATGCACGACTCGTCGAACCATGAGACGTTTGCCAAGTATCCACAAAGCTAGGGTCAGCCCTCCAAGCAGCCTGGTTTGTCAAATGCAAAAGCAGAGATTCAAGGCCAGGAAGCTCAGCAATTCGTTTCATCAATTTGAGCAAAAAACCAAACTCGTTTTGCATCAGATCAAAAGGCATCGCCTGGCAGACTTGGTTTCGAGCAGACTCCAAACAAGTACATCCCGGGAAAAAACATCTACTAGGCACCTGCGGAAGGGTTGATGTCAAACAGTTTATGTCTACAATATAGAGAATCTATGTAGTCTCTCCCAAGAACTGCGATGAACCATTGGCGTCAGACCACCTTTATGCTATTCTTTGCTTGCTCGAGTCGTTTTAGTCATAGAGGAAGAAGAACAGGTTTCATTGTTAGCTTTCTATTTAGATATAAGGAACAACATCAGCACATGTACAATGCTCCAGTCCGCTTCAGTCATATTGGAGTGAATGTCTCACGCATGGAAGCATCGAGACCAGAAATAGGAGGTCCACGAGACTCTCGATATCTCTATCCTGCTTCCTACCGACTACCCATGTCGTCACGAAGCCTGAGTTTCCAAATGGAGCCTGGTGGGTTTGCGGGCCCAGTGTCACTGCAAGTGGTTCATCACATCCCCGGGATCGCTGAGGATCCCTGAGGATCTGTGGGGATCCCCGTGGCTCTGTGTCGAGGTCTACCACCATCATCACTTCCAATGGGACGAGCGAATTCATGCCTCTCTTTCCTCACGAAAGCTCACTTGTGCCTGGGCGAATTCAGGAACTCAATCGCCAAACGGCCTTTGCCCTGCACCTGCTTCTTTGTTGAACGCATTTCGAAGCTACTTCGATCTAGTTTGTGTTGTTCCATGTTGTTCCATGCTGTTTCTGTTCCTGTAGAACTCTGGCAGCATTTGAGGAGCTTGGAGGATGGAAGCTGCAAGACTATGGAGAGTGTGCCTCTTACAGAAGCTGCTTCGATGTCAAAGCTGGTGCAAGTCTGCCAAGATTAATTGACCATGATGAGCCGAAATCAAATTGCTCTTGTGAGTTTTGATTTGTCATTTTGCCTTGGCTCTGGCCCAGGCGGTGGCACTACGTTTTTGTGTTCCCTGCGGAGACGGAAGATGCGAAGAATGCCGATTACTGGACTTCGGAGATGCCAGATGCTTCCGGAGCCTGGGACAGGACAGGGCCAAGAAAACGCCGCAAATTCCTTAAAATTCCTTAAACATCCTTAAAAATCCTGAACATTTTCCAGAATTCCTCAAACGCCGTAAGGCTTCAACTGGTTCCAACTGGCTCCAGCTGCCAGTGCCAACCGATGCCAAGTGACTTAGGGAAGTCTTGGTCTCCTTTCATCTCCGCCGCTGGTACTCTCTGTTGGCTCTCATGGCAGGATTTTTCATGTTTATGTCCTCTTTACCACGTTTTGTCCTCAAAGATTTTGACAGGGTGATGCCTTTCGAATCCTTTAGAATCTTTAGACCTTGGGAGGATCTTCACTCAGCAGTACAACACTGCTCAGATGGACTTCCTCAAACCGATGACGAGGACAGGAGGGCGACGCGGAAACGACATATGAAAACACCCTGAAAACACCCTGAATAGCTCGTCATCATTTTGCACGCCGAAAACTCCACTGGAGAAGACCGAATGGGATCAAAGCATGCAAGACAGTACAGGAGATCATTTGATGCATGACTTAGATTGATTTAGTCGATTGTTTCATTTGATGCTCTTTCCTGAAGCAGAAGCATCTTGTTTCTCAGAGCATGCCATTATGGTCGCTTCGCGACGATAAAGGCCTACCCCGCAGCATTTCAGTCTGAAGCGCAGATGGAACATATCTTAAAGTTGATCTTCAAGGACATTTGGAGTATATGTATATATATATAAGATGTCATATATTACATCCAAACACCCATTTTAGACAGAGACTTTAGACAGCCCCACAGGCGCTTGCTGAACCTATGCCCATGTTTTAGTGCCATTCAGACGCCATTCCACCAAGACAAGCACCCAAAAAAGAGCAATATCGCTTTAACAACTTCGCAGCGACCAACTCAGGCCGAACATAATCTCCATGTCGGGTGCTGGGATTGAAACAGCCAAACATAGGCTCAAGAATCAAGAACATACTTTGAAATGAAGGCTATATAAGTGCAAAAAGTCAAACATATCGAGCCAAAGGTTCTGAAAAAAAATGAATTGGACCGATGTTCAGCCCATTTTGTGCCTATTTTGATGCCATCCAAGGCCACTTGGGCTTCAGGACACAGTTCCGAGACCATCGATGTGCAAAAAGTCAAAAAAAAAGTGCAAAGGCAGTGCAAAGGGAAGGTTCTGGAGCGAAGCGCCACAAGCGCCCGGGTGCTTTTCGGCTGGTGCTGATGCTGACGCTTTGGATATCAACTTGTGCCCTTGGGGTATTAATGCTACGTATTACGCCTCAGCAGCTTGCTGGCGGATTTGCAATTGCTTTCAACATCTCTTTCAACTGCCTGAAGATAATCGAATATCATCTAATATATTCTAATATCATCTACTTGGTTTGCATTTACGGGCAGAAATGCTGTATGCTACTGTACGGCTGCATGACGAGTTCAAACAGACAGGTACTCAGGTATCACAGGTATCACAGGTATCACAGGTATCACAGGTATCAAGTCGCTCATCTCAGTGATCATCCCCAAAAATCCCGCCGTGTTCCAGGAGAGAATTTCACAATGTCGTGCCTTCTTCTGCAGAAACTCCCGCTTGAACCCCCGCTTGAAGGGCAAATCGAGAGTTGCAGTTGCATGCAGTTGCAACACCTTCAAGGTTTTCGCATTTCGCATCTAGAAACTCCCATTATGACCCATTATGTGGTGAGTCGGTGTGAGTCCGTCCTTTGGTGATGATCTCTTTGCTCATTGGCTCCATTCAACTGGTCTGTCAGCGCACCAAATGTTTGAAGCAAATTGTTCTTCCAAGACCTGTTGGAGTTAGAGGGACACTGCTAGATATACTGTCGTCCAATTTCAAGGTTCGAGAGCAGCTAGTAGGGGCCTCAGAGAGCATGTTTCTTCTACTTGTAGGAACCAATGGAGGAAACACAGAAGGGATGGTTTATGATTCAAAATAGTTTATTGTAAATACTTTTTTTGGTAGGGCATGCTTGCTACTGCTATTCTGCAAGTAAAGTGATGGCTCACAATCAGCATACTGTGAGGATCCTATGACTATCCCGTGCTGAAACGGCACTGCTGAGGTTGAACTCCTGTCTGGCCCGATCTGTGCCTTCAGATCCCACGAGTTTAGGTGCCTCGATGCGTCAACTCGTTTGCCACGCGGCAGTCTGAGTCATGTTTTTGACGCGGGTTTGATGTGTAAGTCTGTGTGAGTTTTTAAGTCGTTGAATACCTAGCGTATCTTTTAACATCAATCGAGAACCAACCACTCCGCGATCGTTGCTTGCTTCAAAAACTTTCCTGACATAGACAGTATGCCAAAGGGAGCGGGAGCGAGCATAGATCTGCCGATTTTTTTCATCTTTTCCTGAGCAGCCTTTGCATACAATAAATTCACACATGCGCAGCCTTCTGATACAGCTCCAAGTGTCTTGTGAGCACAATTGAGGAGAGATCACTTGATCTGGTTACTTATGCATCATCATGGAAAGGAAGGATTGCCAACAAAGGGAAACAAGCAAATGCCAAGTTGTGGCAGCTTCACACGTTCCAGAGGCAAAACAGAGTACTGTAGGCGAGCAGCGATCATTTCCATTTTTCATGTAGCATTGAATTGTAGCTCTGCTGTCGTCAGACCCGTAGCCGCCGTAGCTAGTGGAACACATTTTTTTGGTCTGTGCAAAGTTGGTATGTCCAAGGAGCATTGATGGAGATGAGCAATTCTTGCTCATTGCGTTGGATAATCCTGAGGCCTTTGCAGCGGAACGACAGTATTCATTTTCTCTCATACGAAATTCTCATCTTTCTAGACTTAAGATGGCTTGGCTTATTGATCAGCACTTGTACCTCTGGCACGGCAGGTCATAAAGGAGGTTGCCAAAGAGGAAGAGTTTCCTGCGACTCAGCAATGAAAGTCATATGACAGGAAGGCTTTGAACACAGGACAGAACGCTGTAGATACCTGCAAATGAGTAGCAAACTATCATACAATATATACACTCAAATCGCTTTTTGCCTCAGTGCATTTTGGCCCCACCCATTGGTCAAAGATGAACTGAGGCGATGCTCCTTACATCAGCCTACAAGAAGTACAACTGTCCCACTGACTTGGCAGAAGGCTGGCTTGAAATGATCGGTGCATCGGAGTGCCTCTACAGAGCCCCTGTAACCTGTAGTGACTGTAGTGATCTTCACGAAAGCAACAGTGTGGTAACAGGTATGTAGCTTGCTGTTGGCTTGCTTTGCTTGACATGTGATATCTATCATGTCGAGGGCCCCCACAAGTCTCCCAGCGACATGCGAAAAAAATAGTATTTTGTACTGTATCCCCGCCAACTCAAAGAGGATGTAGCATGAGCTTGAGCTGCTCCAACAGTGTTAACACGCCGCCAAACTTGGTGAAGGTATCAAGCAAGACAGAATTCATTAAACACCTGAGCAATCCTGAGCAGCAACATGGCAGTCCAACACACGCCCTCTTACAAAATCACCAAAATCAGCAGGACCCCATACAATTTGCATGCGCGATACCTTCATGCCAGTAGACTTGGTGAAGGTATCAAACAAGACAGAACTCAGCACCAACGTAGCAGTTGCAACACACGCTCTCTGTCCAGAACCACAAAAATCAAGAATACTCGATACATGCACTTTCTATGCGTGATACCTTCACAGCGCGAGACTTGGTGGATGTATTGAACAAGACAGAATTCAGTACACACTGCAGCAACACAACAGCTTAACACATGTGCTCTATCCGGAGCACTCGATCCACACCATTTCTATATGCGTTACCTGCACGCTTGGGCGGCTTGCTAATTGGATTTAGTTTTGCTTTGGCAAACAGGTTTGGCCCTCCCCTCCTTCCCCTTGTGGATTCAAGATCCGAAGGCGAAGATGCTACGAAACTGAATTTTGATGTCTTCAAACCGCCAGACAAGCTTTCATTCCGTTTCCTTTGGCCTCGAGTCGTTTGTTTTATTTTGTTGATTTTTGCAACAAGACTTCGACCCGGTGGTTTGTTGATGCGATTGATAAATGATGTTGCGTTTTGCACAAGTGGGGTGGGGTGGGGTGGGAAGCAGAGAACGTTGTTTTGCCTGTCTTTCAACATGCTCTTGATGCTACGCTATGGACTTTTCCCGTGACTTTTGACACGCTCTTGATGCTACGCTACGGTTGACAGTGCGTGGGTTCATATGAAAAATAATATCCCTGCCAGTCTCAGCTCTAAGTCACCCCTAATTGAGACCAGTATTCGTGCTTGGCAATGGAGATTCACGCGCTATCATATACCTGCTTTTGGCTGCCGGAAACGAACTCAACTCAAGCTCAGGTGAAGGAAAAAAATGCGCGCGAATTCAAAACTGAAAACATGAAAAAATGCAATTTTACCTCAGAAAACACAGGCACAATCCAAAACACACTGTAATTACATGCGTTTTGTGCTTGCCAAGGTGTCAAAAACACTGTAAACACCACGTTTCTCAAAGTTGATGAATTCCTAAAATCGCAACGACTACACGCTCAGTTTCCGACCCGGCGGGTCGTTTATGTCTTCCCAATGCACAGGTGGCGGCATGTTCCGCGCGAAGAAATATGGCGTAGCTTGGCATTTCAAAAAAGACCTTCACATTTCTAGCCACGACGAGAATGCTCGTACCTCAAAGACCCTGTGTCCGCACCACTTCAATGTCTGCAAAGAATGTCTTTGCGACATAGTCATGGCTCATGATTTGGAAAACCCAGGAGCACATTGACGGGACTATGCACACCAACCACTATCCGGGCTACGTCACGTGTTCGAATCGATTGAATTTCAATTGCTTTGATGGACTTTGCACCAGTGACTGTGTGATTGGGAGGCGGCCAGATCCCACTGCCTCCTTTTTCTGTGTCTCATCAACGCCTCTAGGTCCGCTTTTCTGAGCACAATCAGAATCTCCTAGCCCAATGGAACCAGGAGGAGCTCATTAGATTGGTGCGAAGGCACAGCAAGATTGCAAACAAGGGTCATTCACTTTGCTACACTTTTCATTTCGCTATACTTTGCTTTTAGTTTGTTCTTTTAGTTGTATTGGGGTTGATAGGAGTCACAGCTTTCTTCCGCTCAAAATTAAAAAAATCGAAGTGCACTCGTTGAGGCGCATGAAAAAGTTCGTGCGGCTTCAATCGCTGATCTCAGAAGCCCGGCGAACCTTTGAACCTTCAAAGACTATGACTATGTAGATCTACGTAGTGGCATCATGTGGCGTCTATTGGCTAGGACTAAGTGAGGCAAGTAGACTTCCATGACTTCCATTTATAAGCTGCATGGCTTTCGAGCATTTTCGAGCAATATTTTGCACAGTATCGGTTTGGATCTGGCTCTGGAGGGCTGTTCGCATGGCGAACTTTAGCACTTGCGTTGCAGTCGCTGGCTGTGGCAACCCAGGAAGGCGTAGCGAAGCAAATCTTCTGCGCTCATCACTGGCAAGATCTCTCCACATTTCGGAACAAACTAGGCTGGAATGCTCCTCGATAGCAGATCCACCTTGGCTTCGACATTCTTTCCACTCTGCTCGCACAAACACCAAGCTTTAGTTCGAGTCAAATTGCTTGAGAATGCACTTGCGTTGAATCGGAAGTTAGCACACTCGCCCTAGAGTTTGGATATGAGGATCCTTACTATGTGCTGCAGTGGCCCACGGAAGAACTCCCTGATTGCACCTTGTTTGGCATGGTTCAAGGTTTCAGAAGCTAGTTTGAAACTCTGTGGAAGAGCGCTTTTGACTTGTCGGAGCTAGTCTCCAGTATGCACACAGCTTCCTATCAATATTCCTAATGCTGACACCAACGAGCTACAAGTTGGGCCAAGGCATTCAGGTTTACTTTGGACCTGACATCGCCTTCTTTTTTCACTGGTTCAATGCGTACACGCAGCTCGGCTGACTTGGCTGCTATGTTGTATGATGTTGAGTCTAGTCCTTCACTGCAGTTGGTTAATCAATGAGCCGTTCCTGATCCGAGTTGATCCTGCGGTTGAGCTTCTAGAGCCTTTGTTCAATTTGTTTGATAGTGTCACAAGATTCACAAGTCTCTGAAGGATCACTCAGTAATTTTAGTATGATGCTGGTTTTGGTTCACATCTGCGGTACTGTGCCTACAATGTATTTCGCTAGTCCGACATTCAGAAAAGATACTGCTTTTCCACCGACTTTTCCACCGGTTCTGCATGTCTGTGTTTTCCACGCTGTTCCTTGCGTTTGCTTAGATGTCTTCCAGGCGTTGGTTGCTGCTTCCTGCAGCTCTTTGCATACCCATTTGGTTGGAAGAGCAAGTTTCCGTGAGGCAGACGGGAAGTGATCTCTTTGACTAGTAACACGTGCCAGTGGTGTATTTCTTGCTATACCATCATACAAATAATAGGCTCCCGTTCTTTTGGAGTTCAAGCCGAATGCCTTATCTATATATATAGACATATTTCAATTTACTATGTATGTGCTGGAAATGTCAGAAGCTGTAGCTCTACAGATGCTTTGGCAGATGTTTGGATTTCTAGAGAGCGGACTCGTGCGTTCCCAGCCACTTGCCTTGCAGGAACGGGACTGCCTCTTAGCTGCACATGTCGATACAAGTCGACTCTGTGTCAAGCCTCGAAGCCTAAGAGATGACATCAGCGATGCTGACCCTGTCGTCACACATGCACACAGATACTAAATTTGGAGAATAGGTGCCTTTTAAAACGTCTAGGAGTCTAGAATTTGTTTGCATTTGTTTGCACTGCATCTCTGCCCGAGGAAGAAGAGAAGTGGTGGTTGCAACTTTGCTTGTGAAAGTACGAAGGTATCCATGTTTGAGTCTTGCTTGGAGGGCTATGGCGGCAGGATGTTAAGAATTCCACAGTCCCACAGAAATTGACTTTCCACTTAGCTCAGATCTGCAACATTTCAGTCAATTGAAAACTGGTCATAATTAGTTCATGTCAACAAAAATGCTTGGGCCAAGGTATGTATGTTTCTCCATATTGTTGGGTCTTTGGTCTACTGCATTTCTGTCCAGGCAGGGCACGACGGAAATTGAGAACGCAGACTGATTTCTTATGTAATTCGCAGAATGGGGACTCAATGTCAGCATCGCCACGAAAAACTTCTCCTCTGCCAGAAAACGGCACTGATGAACCAGCAGGTGGCAAGACTGTTTGATCTGCGCCAGGTACAAGCACAACAAAAACCTGAAGGCGGGTGATTTATCAAGATTTCGTTGTTTGTGTGGCCATGGCATAGAGGCCAGTCACCAATATTATCTTTAAGTTTTCGATATTTTTTAAGCAGCTTGTTGTTTGCAGACGTTAGATCGTCCTGAAGTGGAAATGCGGCTGTGTGAGCTTCGGTTGCTTACCTTGAACCACCTGAGCAGGTCCTGAAATGGGGTATGCAGAACTATGAAGAAGCTGTTGCCGAAGTCCGCAGGCGAAGCTGTTAATGTTGGATGAAAAGAAAGGCCTCTTTCTATACGATGTCAAGATGGCATTGGAATGGTTCCCATTGAACTTCCACAATTTTCAAGATGGCAGGAATTTCAAGGACAAGTACAGAGACACCTGGGCGGAATGGCTCCAAAACGCTTTCCACTGGACTGAGCAGGGGCTGATGTGTTTTTGCGAAAGCTGACGAGAACATCATTTTGGACCATCGAACTGCTTGCAATTTCAGTCAGTGTTTGAGTCTTACGGGAACTGGCGAGCATTTTTTTGCATAGTCCGAAAAAGATCCTTGCAACTAACCTAGCTAGGACCTCGCAATCTTTCAATAAAAGTACACGGCAATAAAACCGAGACAAGAGGTAAGGACTTCAAGAGCAAGCAATTCCGTACCTATTGCTGTCTGTCCTTTTCCACACCCAAACACATAAGTCACGTACGTCCGCAACCTGTTGGTCCTATGTGATGTGAATCACATGTGCATTGCACATTAAGTGGACATTTGTTCCCTGAGGCCACTTCAACTGATTCTATCTTGCATATCACATCCTGCTGCACATGTGAAATATTAACACACAAACCGAAACAAAAGGTGCCAATCGTTTGATATACCTGTATCGCATCAATCGTTTTTTGCATCATGGAGGATGCTTTGTGCGCTCTTCATGCTGGAGACTGTTCTTGTGACTTTCTTTGTGACCTGGCTGCGAAGCCTCGCCTTCATTCAGCTGCCAAGTGCCCAAGACAATGCCATGGAATGACACCCTTCGTTTGCATAGCCTGGCATAGCCTTGCAGCTTCTGTGGAGTTTGCAGACTGAGATTTGCTCCGAAGCGACTTGCAGGTGAGCACCTGGCGGAGAAAAGCACTTGAAGAACCACTCGGCACATTCTTTGGCATCGAGCCGCCAGACTCAATGTCAATTAGATTCAATGCAAAGTGTGGAACAGATTGACAAAGGTCTTGACAAAGGTTGACAAAGGATCAAACGTTTCACCTTCGAGAGGGCAGTCCATGAGTTGTACAAGAAGATAGTGTGCCAGAAGGACAAACGTGTCTACAAAGAGTGCAAGGAGTGCGGGTGACCGTGCTTGGAAAACACATTTGCCTTGGGAGCCTCTTGCTTCAGTCAGGAACACAAAGGCACGCCTCTATGGCAAGTTGCTTGGCAAAGATGTAAGGCCACAATTCCAAGTCTGTGGCTTGCTGTCAGTACATGTCTCCATCCTAGCATCTCCATTCTCCGCCCTAATGTTCGTCGCGCGTCCTCACAATCAAGGACTGCTGTCACGGTCAACATCAAGATAATCGACTATCTTTGGACAGCGCTCTCCACCAGGCTCTCCAACATGGAGAACTGGAGGACTGGGTACTGGGAAGATCCGCGGATGACAGAAGGTTGCAAGACACTCACAGACGCAAAAGCACAGCTGGTTGCTGACAGTTTGAGGCAAATTCCTACGCTCTTTACCTGGCCATGTCTTAGCGACTTGCATCTGCTCATGCAACTCAAGCAACTCAAGCAACACACAGCTCTTTGACCGCCATCGAGGACACGCGGAGAACTCTTGAACAAGATGTCTGAAAAACTGTTTGCGGTAAAGCGCCGTGACTGAAAAACTATCACAACGCTCGGTGAACAGCCAGTGGAGTTCCTATCAAAATGAGGAGAGTACACGTCTATTGCAAGTTCATTCTTTTCCCATGTTTATTGTTTCGAGTTCAGTTCCAATTCACTAAGTGCAATATGTACCTGTTCGACAGGTTTCCTCCATATTCCGTGACGTGAAAGTTGGGGGTTGGGGGTCCGTTCTTTGAGGACTTAGAGTCTGTCAGAAGCGCAAAGTTTGCAGAATTCTGAAAGCAATTTGCATGACAACAATTCCTTGTGTTCACTTTGATTTACAATCAGAAGAATGGCCCGCGGCCTGCCTGAGGTTTGTGGTGTTTTACTATCCGTTCCTGTACACGTGGCTCGGCTCTGAACAACCTATGATATCCTGGGCAAGATGCTGAACTGCAACTTCACATGGTGGCCGGCAAAGAAATTGTACCATAATGTCACAATGTGTTAGGATATTATTTGAATTCATAATTCATAATATATCATTCGATATCGTTGATTCATTCATTCATTCATTCGTTCATTCATTCATTCACTCATTCATGCGGTCAGTCAGGCAGTATTTCAATCAGTCGCTCAACCATGCAGTTGTGTGTCCCATGGAATGCCTAAAGACTTTCCTGTAGACCATCCATCTCCTATAGCAGCTTTTTTTTTTGACACTTCCGCCCCTGCGCCGCTGGGCATTACTGGTATCATGATTAATTATGAATCATTGGAATTGAAAAGACACTTCACAACCGATACTCGGCGAACTTGCAGTTCCATTATCACAAATCCTCACCACCGATTCTGATAGGGGACGACGACCCTGTTTGTCTAGGGCATTTTGACAAACAAGTACTGTTGGATTCCACTCACACAGTTTCACCCTATTTTTCTCCAACAGCGACTCTCCGACCTGAGAATCTTGATCAAACCCTACGTGAGCGATGACAGCATTCAAGTTTGCTTCGAGGCTGGAAAACTTTCAGTTTCAGTTTCATCATACAAACTACATGGCAAACTACATGGCAAACTACATACATGAGCGATGTTCGTATTTATTCAAGTGCCCTAGGTCCAATACAAACGAACTGGGAACATTTCTTCCTGTCAGCTGATTTAACGGCATCGTCAGGCGCTTAGCGGTGACTTGAAACTGTTCTTCTTCACACAGATCTTTGTGGAGGCTCTCGGGGTTAGGTTTCGGTAAACAACTTCAAACATCTTCAAACAACTTCAAAAACCGAAGAAATGAGGACAGGTTGAAGTTGACAGCGCTGCTGCCGCACGGCTTATGTTTTTTTAGCTCAACAAACCGTGCTTAAGCAGTCAGGATGTGGCTGAGTGTAATCCAACTATATAAGGAGTTTGGATTGAGGAACTAAAGTTCTAAGCCACCAGATAGTTCCAGAGGTGAAGGTTTCAAGAATTCCAAAACCAATGTTTCAATCGCGTTGCATTGTGACCGAGAAGTGGTTCAAAGGACAAGGTCCCGGAAGGTGAGAGTGAAGTGTGGGAGCGACTGCCGTTTGGTCATTTGCCTCGCGTTGTGATTGTTGTACAGTATGAATATTTTGTTGTATATTGTTGTGTGGGATATCAGCAAGATGCGATTGTGTGCAGTATTGAAGCTGTCGCGTGCGGTTTTGAAAGTGACGAAGCCATCGAGCGCCTAGCTAGTCACTAAGTCCTAGTTCTTCTTGCCTCTGCCTCTTCAAGGTCAGGGTCATTGCAACTGCTACATAGCCTACATAGCGCATGCAACGGAACACAGGTGCTGGTTTTGTTTGTCTACGTTGGTCGAGCTTGGCTCAAGGTGCGGAGGGTGGGGAAAAGATTTGAAGAGACGCAAAGGACAAGTGGAAGATCAATTTGATGAGATTTCACCGTTGATGGTTAACATCGAAGACAATCCAATGAATCCAATATGATAATATGTTTGTAAATGTTGTTTGCAATGTGTCTATCGCGTTGTTCCAAGCAACCTATGTCCATCAATGTCCATCAACATCCGACAAGGTGAAGTTGCTGTCACTATTTGTCTTCAAAATTGTCTTATTTGTCTTCAATTGTCTTCAAATACTTGGAGGGGCCATTGGGGGAACGTATGCTCTGAACCCATGAGCCTGCCACAGTGTGACAGGTCTTCTTGGAGATCCGCAAGACCAAGAGTAAAAGCTCCAACAAGCAGTACACCTACCTTGTCTCTCGGACAATATGGACAACATATGGACAACATCTTTCGCAGAGTTCGGACATGGATGCAACATGATGCAACCATTGCGTCATTTCTGCGAGGGGAGCAGTCTTTTAGCAGTCTTCATCCGACGTGATATTATGAGATCGCTTGAAGCCTTTGTATATCTTTGTATGTTGACGACTGTGACTACTCAGGAATATCAGGCAAAGTGTGCTGAATATTCAGACATCGAGCCTTAGCTGTTATGCAGCGACCTGACTTTTCTTCCACCTGTGCCTCCTCGTGTCTCCTTCCCTCGCTCTCGCAAGTTTGCCTCTCGTTTTGACCTAAAGTTAGACAGCCATCATCCTTGAACCTTCGTCGTACCTGTTGGAGCTCATCTGCGGAACGCAGTACGTTTTGTTCACACTCTTGCACCTTCGGGAAATTGCCAGAAGGACTTCAGCAGCTGAGGATTTCATTTGTGATGTGGAGCTTCAAGTCATGAACTATGGATTCCTTGTATTGCTCCTCCCACTGCAGAAAGATCCTGTCACCGCACCTTCTATCTGTAGAAAAATCGGCAGCAGCAAACTGAATCAGATACTTCCAGGAACAACACTGCAAGTTCAAGGGTTTAGTGCTTAGCCTTCTACCCCAAGGTTTGGAGTTTGCTTGCCCTATGTGCATCTTGGCTGCTTCGAGTTGGCCTACAGCATTTGATTTTGATTTCAAGTTCAAACCGTTCGTGCCTTTGAAGCACACCAGCGAAGACTACCTGCAGCTGCACAGCTGCACCAATGAGGTGCTTCATATGTTTCTTTGTGAATTTCCCGTGCCTCAGTCCGTCGGGGAAAGTTCTCAAGATTTCTCAAGCATGCTGTCGTGGGACATGTAGTTCTGTGATGTCCCTAGCCATGTGATGTTCGGGAGGGGCTCACTGTACTTCTTGTACACCCCGCGACTAGCACCCCAGAGTCTTTGGTAGAACTTTGAGGTTCAAGCGAATGCTTGCGCTTGGACCCCAGTTCAACCGTCCTCACTGCGTCAGTGTGGAACAGATTGGAACAGATCGAAATGGCCCAGCACCATCACTGCAGTGGAACAGTCAATGCAACGACAGGTATAAGCTTTCGTACATCTATCAAAGACCAAGCCCGTTTGGTGCAGAGGGGATTGGAGCTGGGGAGGACAGATGCGGCTGGGATTCCTCGGATGGTACGGGACAGTACGGCTGAGAGAGATACTGATTCCGAGTCGTTGCATTGGGAGCCGAGAGTCGTTCCTAGCCGCCCTAGCCCTGCTGTTTTGCCAACACCCTGACAACCATGGCAGCCTTACTATATGAACCTTATTTTGTGGTTCTGAAAGATAGCTATCTGGAGCATACTCACACACACACACACCTTTTTCTTGGCAGCAAAGGGCGGGAAAGCACTTCTTGTGAGGAGATGATCACGGTTCTGTCTTGGCTGGGTGTTGTCTTCAACGCCTATTTGGCCATCAGA
This sequence comes from Cladocopium goreaui, assembly GCA_947184155.2. NCBI lineage: Eukaryota > Dinophyceae > Suessiales > Symbiodiniaceae > Cladocopium > Cladocopium goreaui. The sequence continues at coordinate 50,128 of CAMXCT020000010.1, forward strand.
CTCAGCATTCAGTCAAGGTGAAATCACATGCAAGAGTTCATCTGTGATTTCATCATTGTGGCTGTCCTTCAGAGTCTCCACTTCTGTGAGGTCATTTTTGTTTCGCCTCTGTGTGAACACATGAGTTGCTCGGCCCACTTTGATACATGGACAGTGTTTGCATTTGCACGACCCCAATGGTTACCCTGGCTCATGCAGCCGAAGGCTTTGGAACAAAAATGTGTTACTTCGTTGCTGTTTGGCACTCAGACACAAGGTTGTTGTCAGTCATTCAAATGCTTGTCATTTTTGCAAAAAATGGGCCACATTTGAGAGCCCACAGACTACAGATGACCGCAAATGTGATCGCATTGCTGCACAGGCCGAGCATTGCTTGCTCGTTTTGAAAGTGGTCATTGATGCTGTTGGGCTCTCAACACTGGCAAGTTGCATTGTAGAGCGCAACAACCATGACACAAGCAGGAAAAGCAGAAGAACACGTACTCAACAAAACAAAGATCCGCAGAAGACTCCAATAAAATCAGACAGATTCTTATTGAATTCTTATTGAATTCCTAGTCGTTTGAGACTTGCTATTGAATTCCTATTGGTGCTCTGTTTATCTCTCATCTCTCAACCTCTCTGCCAGGCGCTGGGCCCAAAGAGCATGGCACAGCGCCGCATCGAAGAGCTTGGTTCCCTAGGAAGCTGCGTGAGCTGCGTAAGCTGCAGTGCATTGAGCTTCGGTGGTACTCCTTGTTGCTCCTTGTTGCTCCATACCCTTGCTTTGGTAACTTTGGTATCCAATCTGGAATGACTGCGATTCTTGAAAGCCCCCGCTGTGCCAACATGCCAACATGCATCGTTGTTCCTTGGCCCTGAGGCACCAGGACAGGGTCATTGAGCGGATTCTGCAGCTGGGACTGTACGTGCTTTGTCCCCTGAATTAGGCTTCTTAAAGAGATGAATCGTTTGGTCACCTTTCCAATATTTTTTCCAATAATCATTCAGTAATCTCCATTCTCCGAAATGACATGTGTTTGGGGCAGAGCCTTCACCTGCGTGAGACGTACTAATTTTGCGTACCGCGTATTTAGAGCTAAATCAAATTTAATCAATCTAAGTTTTAGTTCGAATTAAGTAATGTAGTGAGCTGTGTGATACTGATTCGTTTGCCCTTTCGAGGCAAGAGAACAGCAAGACGGAGAAAACTGGCCACTTGAAGGCAGGGTTTCAGACGGTACTGCAGAGGCAGTGTCATATGTTTTTGATTCAATGGTTAGAGATGAACACATCATTTCAGTTTGCTTGAACCTGCAGCTACTGCCGCTGTGAGGTAAGAACGCTCTCCCAGCGGTCACTGCAGTCCACAAACATAGGCGCCATCCGCTCTTGTTGTTTCCTACCTGATAGCTAGACAAGTAGCATTGGGCATGGGTTGCCTATTGTTATATTTGTCTTATATACCAGTAGTACCGCACAAGGCGGTGGCGGAAGTTTCAAAAATAGGAAACCTATAGGAGAGGTTGGCTGTTGTGGATTACGCATGGCAGAGCGAATCCACTGATGCACTGATGGACCGAAAGGTGGTTGGAGTTGTGTTTTCTGGAGTGGCTGCCATCGTTGCAGTAGTCACCTCACCACAACTGCTGGATGTAGTGTGGTGTAGTGCAGTTGTAGTTGTAATTGTAGGTGTAGTTGTAGTTGTAGCGTAGTGGAGTTGTAGTTTTAAGTTGTAGTTGTAATGTAGTGTAATTAGTGTAGTGTAGTTGCAGATGCAGTTGTAGTTGTGGTGTGGTGTAATTAGTGTAGTGTATTGTAGTGTACTGTAGTGTTGTGTACTGTAGCGTGGTATAGTGTAGTGTAGTCTAGTGTATTGTACTGTAAAGTAGTGTAGTTGTAGTTGTAGTGTAGTGTCGTGTAGCGCAATGTAATGGTAGTTGCAGTTGTAGTGTAATGTAATGTAATTAGTGTAGTGTAGTGTTGTGTAATGTAGTGTAGTTGTAGTTGTATTTGTAGCTGTAATGTACTGCAGTTTAATTAGTGTACTGTAGTGTAATGTGGTGTAGCTGTAATGTAGTTGTAGAGGTGGTGGTGGTGGTGGTGGCGGTGGTGGTGGTGGTCGTCGTCGTCGTCATCGGCCGTCGTAGTAGTCGTAGTAGTCGTGGTCGTCGTCGTCGTCGTAGTAGCTGTAGTAGTACAGTAGTAGTAGTAGAAGAAGTAGTAGTAGTAGTAGTCGTAGTAGTAGTAGTAGTAGTAGTAGAAGTTTTTTCTAAACTTCCTTCGATCATACGCCTACGCTCAGAGCACTTGCAAATAGCCACGCCGGACTTAGCATTCAAAGATAGCATTTGGATGTGAATGCATATAGCGAACGACCTTTCACTGACCCTGACTCCCTTTTGCTGGATTTGGTCCTGACATGTAACATGTTTGTGCATTGACTTGAGGCAGATTTTTTGTGTTTGTTCTTTCCAGAAGTGCATGTGCAGCTTGAAACGAACATCAATGCATAGCCTCACCTCACCCCACCCCAACCCATGACCATAGCATCAAGTCCATGAGTAACTTCAAGTCCACGTTGATGCCCCACCTCATCCCATGGGGAGCGTTAGAAGTGGGATAAGCCACGTGTGTACATCCAGGTATGTGACTGCGTATGATAGTGTATTTAATATACAGTATATTGTATTATATTAAATGTATATATATATATATAATATACACATTATACATATGTAACCGAAGGGGGTTTTGAAGTCAAACTTCCGACAATATGGACAGATGGAAAAGCAGAGGTGGGAAGAGTCAGAGAGGAGAGGGTCAGAAGAAAGAAGATCAAGGTGCGCGAAAAGGTGGAACAGCCGCAAAACACTGTGCTTTTCCATGAAGCGGCGGGTGCTGAGCCATCTAGTGAGATGAGAGGTGAAAAATTACACGGTGTTGTGGCGCGAAGCACATTTGGAAGTCAACATGTCCAAAACACACCATTCTCGGACCACTTTTGGAAGCTGACATGTCGAAAATGTGCACGCCGTTGTGGCGCGAAGCACGTTTCGAAGTCAAAATGGGCGCCGCGAAACAAATTTCAAAGTCAAAATGTGCAAAATACGCCCCACTTTTGGAAGTTGAGATGTCCAAAAAGTGCACTCCGTTGTGGCGCGAAACACATTTTGAAGTCAACATGCTAAAAGATGTAAAAACACCGCATGTTCGGACCACTTTTGGACGTTCAATTGCGCCACACTACACTGCGAGCACAACTGCAACAACTGCAACAACAACAACAACAACAACAAGAACAAGAACAAGAACAAGAACAAAAACAACAAGAGCAAGAACAAGAACAAGAACAAGAAGAACAAGAAGAACAAGAAGAACAAGAAGAACAAGAAGAACAACAAGAACAACAAGCACAACAAGAACAACAAGAACAACAAGAACAACAAGAACAACAAGAACAACAAGAACAACAAGAACAACAAAAACTACAAGAACAACAAGAACAACAAGAACAACAAGAACAACAAAAACAACAAGAACAACAAGAACAACAAGAACAACAACAACAGCAAGAACAACAAGAACAACAAGAACAACAAGAACAAGAAGAACAACAAGAACAAGAAGAACAAGAAGAACAAGAAGAACAAGAAGAACAAGAAAAACAAGAAGAACAAGAAGAACAAGAACAAGAACAACAAAATTACTCCTACTACTCCTACTACTCCTGCCACTCCTGCTCCTCCTCCTACCCCTGCTTCTAGTCCTGCTCCTACTCCTACTCCTACTACTACTACTGCTACTACTACTACTGCTACTACGACGACGACTACTACTACCACCACAACGAGTACAAGTACTAGTACTAGTGCTGGTACTAGTACTAGTACTAGTACTAGTACTCATACCCATACCCATACTCATACTGATAAAGATATTACTCATAATACTAATGCAAACACTAATGCTAGACTAATGCTACTACTGTTTTTTTTTGCTACTGCAGCTACAGCAACAACAGCTACTACTACAGCTACAACTACAGCTGCAACGACAACTACAACTGCCACCGCAACTACAACAACTAGAACAACTACAACAACTGCAACAACTGCAACAACAACAACAACAAGAACAACTGCAAGGACTACTACCGCCACAACTACAACTAGAACTACTCAACTGCAACCACACAACAGCTACAACTACACCTACACCTACTACTACACCTACACCTGCTCCTACAACTACAACCGCAGCTACACTACTCTACTCTACATTACGATACTTCACACTACTTCACACTATTTTAAACTACTTTACACTACTTGATGCTACTTTACACTACTTTACACTACTTTACACTACTTGACTCTGCTTAACACTACTTGACACTACTTTAAACTACTTTAAACTACTTTACACTACCACTACCACTACCACTACACTACCACTAAGACTACACTACACTAGACTACCCTACCCTACCCCACGCTACGCTACGCTACCCTACACTACACTACACTACACTGCACTGCACTACACTACACTACACTACAGCCACAACCGCAACCACCACCACCACCACAACAACAACAACAACAGCAACACGATCAACAACAAGACCAACAACAAGATCAACAACAAGATCAGCAACACGATCAACAACAAGATCAACAACAAGGTCAGCAACAAGATCGACAACACGACCAGCAACAAGATCAACAAAAAGGTCTTCAACAAGACCAACAACAAGATCAACAACAAATTCAACAACAAAATCAGCAACAAAATCAACAACAATATCAACAACAATATCAACAACAAGACCAACAACAAGACCAACAACAAGACCAACATCAAGATCAACAACAAGAACAACAGCAAGATCAACAACAAGACCAACAAGAATATCAGCAACAAGATCAACAACAAGATCAACAACAAGATCAACAACAGGATCAACAACAAGACCAACAACAAGATTAGCAACAAGATCAACAACAAGATCAACAACAAGATCAACAACAAGATCAGCAACTACAACAATTGCTACTGCTGCTGGTGCTACTACTACTACCACCACCACCACAACCACCACTACTACTACTACTGCTGCTACTACTGCTACTACTGCTACTACTGCTACTCCTGCCACTCCTCCTCCTGCTCCTACTCATACTCATATTCATACTCCTGCTCCTGCTCCTACTCACCACTACTACTACTACTACTACTACTACTATTATTGCTGCTGCTGCTGCTGCGACTGCTGCGACTGCCGCTGCTAGTGTTAGTGCTAGTGCTAGTGCTAGTGCTAGTGCTAGTGCTAGTGCTAGTGCTAGTGCTACACCTGCAACTACAACGGTAGCAACACGTACACAGATACAACTTCCACTACACTACACTACACGACACCACACTACACTACATTACATTACATTACATAACACGACATCCAGCAGAAGTGGGTGAGGTGACCACTGCAACCACCCCAAAAAAACACAACTCCAACCACCTTTTGGTCCATTAGTGCATTTGCTCTGCCACCTGTGCATCACAACAGCTAACCGCTCCTCTGGTTTCCTATGTTTGAAAGTTCCGCCGCCGCCTTGTGCGGTATTACTGGTATAGAGTAGAATGCACACATTTTATTCGATTGTGGAGAAAGCATTTGTTACTTATTGTATTTTCATTTTTTGCGGGCCTTCAATTTTCTTCACTGCGAGACTTTGCTACTGCAGGAGACGCCACGATGATGACATGTCCTAGTTTCAGGGGCTTTAGTTGTGGTTCGTTCTGAGGTGGCCTAAATGTGGCCTGCCCTAAACCACAGCATTTAGCTCTACGACATCATTTTTTTTTCAGAAAATGGGGACAAGTCCCAGAAGAGTTCAAACAATTTCAATTTCGCACTTGTGCAATTGATGGAATGTTTCACAGAAGCAGAGCAAATGCTTTGTTCTCTCTTGTTCTCTCCGGAGTTTTTTTGCGAGTTGGATTACTTTTGCGCAGTTCACTGCTAAAAACTAAGAGGCCCTCGATGGGTCCGGACAGATGCATCAATTGGGCCTCAAAACTTGCATCACTTTGTAATTTGTGGTGTAATAATTTGGCAGTTAATTGATTTCCCCTGAAGGTTCACTGCTTCGACGGCTTGATGTTGCATTGCTTTGCACATTGCAATTTGGCTGTCAGCGTCGGCCTTTGTGCCGTACTGGTGCCGCTCCCATTGGCACAGGCTTGAGGGTGATGTCAAGCATCCAGCCCGCCACAGCTGTGCATAGACATTCCTTCGTGTTGATCACTGAGTCAGTACACAGTTGTCTAATGTTTGCCATGTGTATACATAGTCTCCGGGTAAACATCTATGAATTAGTCTATGTGTAAGGAAGTCTTGTTCATCTTGTTCTGTATGACATGTTTGACATTGACTCGTGCATCAACTCCGGCAGATGCTTGTTTGGCTTCTGGCTTTGTGGCTGGTGCGGGCGCGTGGTTCCCAGCCGTCAATTGAAGTGGTCCAGTGCGTGGACGACGCCAACCATAGCCCTTGGGTTGACAGTGCGAATAGCTTTGAAAATAGCATTGCAGAATATTGCAGCATTGAGTAGTAGTAATGTGCTGGCTATGTTGGTGACTTGTCAATTGGTTTGATAACGGACTTGTACGCGAATGTAGGTTTGAATCTGCTAAATTGATCTAAATTGTCAGTGAGTCTGGCTGACTTTTGCTGACAGACTCTGACAGCCCGCATGCTCTGAGGCTATCGCTGGTAAGCCGCAGCGAGTATGCCAGGGAGACAGGCAAGAGAAGTTGGTCGCGGAACATCAGCATCATTAGCATAGGCATAACATGCATAGCTGCAGGGAATATTGATCGCAACACATGGCAACAATTTTCTGTGAGCCTTGGGTGCCTAATGCAAAGAATGCAAGGGTACCTATATATCCAGAACGCTGGTCTTGACATGCAACTGATATTCAATGAAGACCAAAGTATTGAAATATGTTTGCAGTATGTATGAATATCTCGCTGATTTTCCTTCATGTTTGCCGGGCAAAGATGAGAGCTAATTCAATGACTGAGAACATGGATGTGTAAATATGTGTACGTAAGTTCCTGACATGTTGGTCTTCGGTTTTGCTGTGAAAAGGCATCTCGGCGCTAGCAACGGCCGAAGAACGCTTGGCCAGAGGCTGATGCGCGCTCTAGGAGCAAACAGAGGAATATTGAATAATATTGAGATATTGATATATTGTATGTGCTAAATGGCATTCCTCGCGAAATCTGTGCTTGCTGTGATTCACACTTGTAAACGCGATGACCAGACAGGACACCAGAGAGACAACTCCGCTCCATTCACAAAAGATAAGGTCCGTCACAATGCAGACTTGGCTCTTGAGTCTTGCATTCAACAAGACCTCTGGCATAGTCTGGGCCTCATGTGTTTCTCCGAGTCATGCTGCTAAACCTCTACCTTTGCCCGGAATGCCAAATCGACACGCAACAAGCTACTGTAAGGAGAACAACCAGCATAGTTGCACTATGTTGCACTGGTGCAGATGCAAAGCTTTGTAAAACAACATGAGTGAGTTGATCAGGGACTTGGTCATTTGACTTCGTCAAGGATGGGTTTACACAGTTTGAGTTTTTTTTGTTTTTGTGCTATCCGTTGAGCCTGCCAGCGGACTTGAGGAACTCAGCTACGGAGCCAACTCAAAGGTCTTTGCTTTGAGATGTGTACCTTGGCTTTGCTTTGTACATCTTTGATCATCTTTGTACTTTTCCTATCTTTTCTATTCTTTTCTTTGCATTTCAAGGCTCAGTCAGTCACTGCTAGTGAAGACTGTGAAATGTCAGCGCAGCTTTGCTGAAACATTTACTTTCTCAGACTGTTGCAAGCACAGCTGGACAAGATGGACAAGTGGGTTGGAAGATGAATGCAACAGCTGTGACCAGACAACTGGAAGAGCATTTTGTGATGGGAAAACTCTTTTTCTTCAGTGAAATGGGATCACCAGAGACAACTTGATGCATGGCACCACAGAGTGACCTCCAAAGACTAAAGAACTGCTGCCAGCAAAGTGTGAAGACGAAACGATTCATGGCGGATTACTCAAACCATTTCAAAACTGCAGTCTTTGAGCATTTTTTGGAAGCACAGCTAAGCAGAGTAGCAGGAACTTGCTGTTACATGCTGTCACATGTTGTTACGCAGATAGAAGCATGATAGAAGCATGATAGAAGAGATTAGCAGACCCGCTGAGGCAAAGCAGTCAGGTACTTGGCACCCGTCAGGGCTGTGACAGCTTGAGGATATTTCAACAAGAGTTCAAAACTTTTCAATCATTCAGGTTAGTTCAGGTTAGTTCAGGTTAGTTCAGGGCAGGAGCTGAGCACCGGAGCCATGGGACTCACAGGATCTTTGTAAGCTGCTCTTGAGTCAATTGAGGTGAGTCTTTATCCAAATTGCCCACAGTGCGAAGGCGAAACCGGGATGCTTTACGAGATGAGATCCACTTGGGCTGAGCGAAGAAATCAAAACAGCTCTAAAGACTTATAAAGCATTGGTTGTTGCATTTTTTGCCCCCAACAATTGATATAGACATGAAATTACACGAACAGGATTGAACAGGGGGAGCCGTTTGCCAGGCATGACTGGAAAACAGGCTGCAGCTCCTGGAGAGTTTGCATCAACCGGCTCACCAGTAGAGGGGTCGTGCGCATCCTAACTTGAACAATGAGTTGGCTGAGTTGAAGAGTTGACCAAAGTCATTGCATGCCGTTGCACAACAGACCCTGGACGTTCATGGTGCATGTGCCAGATTCGAATGTGCCGCCTCAGGAATTGGGAAGGGCTTCTGTTCCACATGGATCAGATGAGTCAATGGGGACGTTCACTGATCAGGCGAAAAGCAAGGAGATGAAAATATATCAGCCAATAGCACGCGAAAAGGCTTTAAAATGATCAGTGAGATTGGGGGCGGTGGGCTAGTTCAAGGCAATGGTCCTCTCAAGGAGGGTCCTCACAGCTACAGTTGTGGCCTCAAAGTCTGTTTGTCGTTCCATGTCGTTCCATGTCGTTCCATGTCGTTCCATGTCGTTCCATGTCGTTCCATGTCGTTCCATGTCGTTCCATGTCGTTCCTGAATGCTCCGGAAGCCCAAAGATGCCTGAGGTTTCTCAGCAATTCAACTCTTGGCTGCGAGGAAACCGATGTGATGCCTTGGTGCTCAGAAAAGCAAAAACTTGCAGAAGACTTGCAGAAGACTGGCAGAAAGTCAACTTGAGATCACTTGCTGTATGTGACATATGTTGACAAATGATTGACATATGTGTATCAAAATGATCAGAAGGTGCCAGGCAGATGCAGTCTGCGTCAGTTTTAATTGTCGTTTTCAAAAGTGGTTTGACTTTTGCATTCCTTGCATTTCAGCTTCTTGACGCATGTTTCCCTTGTGTTAGCAAGGCGACGAGAGGAGCTTCAAGGACAATCAAACTTGCAGGGTACATTGTTGATAGCTTTGGACTTTGATCTTGTACGGCTACTAGCGTCACATTCATTCAACAAATTTGACCAGGAAAGATCCTGGACTTTTGCCAAGATGTTTGCACTCGTCCTAGTGACATGTGCGATTTACAGGGTTCAACATGTTTCAAATTCCAGCCTTCAAATAGCTTTGTTTACTTTTTTTAATGCAGCTTACATGAGTTTGAAGTTCAAGGTCATGACCAGGCCTGTGCTGAATGTCACCAGGCCAGGATCAGAATGTCTCAAGGTGAAGAGAAACCAAACAAGTACAGTGAGTCAACTGAGTGAAGTGAGTGAACTGTTTTGTGACAAAATTGATAAGTACTTCAGATGCACAAATCAAACCAGCGCTTTTGTTCTAACCGTCTTTGGCTTGCAGTAATGACTTGCAGCATTGACGGGGATTCACGATGAGTTGAGCGATTCACGCCATTCATCGCAATTCCCTTAAAGCTTGGACCTGGGATGACGGGCATCTTCGGGACCGGATGAGTAAACTGAGTAAATGAATGTAAATGAATGCAAATGCAGGCACGTGGACCTCCCAAGAGCTGGCCACTGCTGATGACGCAGGCTGGGCAGTTACTTGCACTTACAAGATAGTGCAAGGATCTGAGATTCCAAGGGCCCAAGCTGTCCATGAATTTTCTGAGGGCTCAAGGAGATCAAAGCAGTTGAGCAAGGGCTTCAACAGCACCTTCAACAGCCCTTCAACACCGTGGTCCCGGAAGAAAATGCTCCTATTGCCAGACCATGTGCTGTGCAAAATGTTGAGTAGACGAGCTGGAGTGTTCAGCCTTGCTTAAACAAGGACAGAAATTTGTAGCTCCATGTGACAGTAAAGTCACGGACAGAGCAAGACCAGGACGGTACACCAAGCCAAACCTGGCCGAACAAACCAAACAGCAGGCCGAACAGCAAGCTTCAAGATTGGCCGATTGTATTTTCAAGCCATGAGCAACAGCAACTGGTGGCCCTTCGGCCAACGAGAGGAGTGCAGCGAAGCTTCTTCTTGTACACTTTGGATCAATTTGGTGATTTGAAAATACTTCAGTGAATACTTCAGTGTAATTTGGCAATATGTCTTTCTCTTTCATGTCAGGAGCAGACCGCGGCCCAGGCCAGAAGCACAATGAAAGAGGGAGAGACATGGTTCTTTCATGTTTTTTCCCATGACTTGACAGGAACCATCGCAGACAAGAACCTGGTGGCCAAGAAGCGCCTGTGAACATTACAGCATGAAATGCCAAATGATTGTTCAGAGACCTGTCACAAGCGGTAAGGTTTGGTCCTGTTGTGATAGAATGTCATTTGGTAAGCTAAAAGGCAAATTCAAAAGAGCTCAAACAGATTCAAACAGTAAGTTTGGGTTTTCTTCTTCAAAAGGCTTGGAAAGTCGGACACATATTGACCAGAGAGTAGGTTGTTGATCCCATGAAACGCGGTCAAGAATTGTTGATGCATGCTGGATCATGCCACTGCTGCCACTGGCAATATCATGAAAGCAAGTAAAGCAGTATAGCGTTCTCCTGGTCATAGTTCCCAGCACCCTGACTCCCCTGACCCGGGGCTCCATTCCACTGCTAACTATTCCCAGCCCCAGCTTTGACTTTCTTTTGATCCAGAATCTTCCACTTGCCATGTCCCAAGCTGTCCCAAGCTGTCCCAAGCTGTCCCAAGCTGCCAGTGGTTAAGGTGCTTCCGCACGTGAGGGGACTGCAAGCAACTTCAGCTTGCGCTCACTGGCTGGAGGCACTTGCGTGCTTGGTCTTCAGCTTGCTGATTCACTACTCAGAAGCCAAAGCTGAAACTCAGCTTGCTTTTACTGTATACAGCTGTATACAGTATACTGTACGATTTCTGTTGGAATAGCAAAGATGAACATTTGGAACTGAAGACCACTTTTTCAGACAAACTGCAGCTGCTTATAGCAGCTCATGAATCATTCCTCCTAGGTCCTAGGTTTGTCACGGTTTTTCATCCAACATAGTGGTCCCGGTACATTTTTTGAAGATCCTGTGGCTCACAGGGTTTCATGCCTGAACAGTTTGCACACTGCATTCTTGTGAAATGTTGAGCTCAGGGCTTTCAATCCAGAGAGGGTTCAGCACCATGTCTCTGGGACGCTGACCCACATGGAGCTCTCATCCCAAGAACCACTTAAAACTTAAAACATGTTAAACAATGGTAAACAATAAATTCAATAAACAATGTTAAAAGTACTTTAAACATATCCACAATTTGTTCTTCAATTCCAGATCCGTGGGTATCTACTCCGCTGCAATGAACAAACACTTTGGTGGAAAAAACAATTGGAGGTCTGGTTTGAACATCCCAATGAAGATGTCGCAAACATGAAACAAGAGCAATATTTTGGCGATGAAACTCGGAACTGTTGCATTCTTGGATCGAACAAGAACGAGGTATGGCAACAAAAATAATTTCAGACACTTAAGAACCTATTGGATCAGGAGACACGACACACTTGGCAATGACAGTTTAGACCATTTCCAGATCGGAGCATTCAGGAAGCCAACTCATTGAAAGCAATAACAGGATTTTTCAATATTTTTCAGACAATTTCCTTGAAACAACTTGAAACGACTTAGAACGACTTCAAACGATTTGAAACAACTTGAAACAGCTTGAAACAACTTGCAACATCTGAAACAACTTGAAACGACTTGAAATGACTTGAAACGACTTGTGACGACTTGAAACGACTTGAAACGACCTGAAACTATTTAACCGACTTGAAACGATTTGAAAGGACTTGAAAGGACTTGAAAGGAGTTGAAAGGAGTTGAAAGGACTTGAACCAATTTGAAACAACTTGAAACAACTTGAAACGACTTGGAACGACTTGAAAGGACTTGAAGGACTTGAAAGGACTTGAAACGACCTGAAACTATTTAACCGACTTGAACGATTTGAAAGGACTTGAAAGGACTTGAAAGGAGTTGAAAGGAGTTGAAAGGACTTGAACCAATTTGAAACAACTTGAAACAACTTGAAACGACTTGGAACGACTTGAAAGGACTTGAAGGACTTGAAAGGACTTGAAACGACCTGAAACTATTTAACCGACTTGAAACGATTTGAAAGGACTTGAAAGGACTTGAAAGGACTTGAAAGGAGTTGAAAGGAGTTTTGAACCAATTTGAAACAACTTGAAACAACTTGAAACGACTTGGAACGACTTGAAAGGACTTGAAGGACTTGAAAGGACTTGAAACGACCTGAAACTATTTAACCGACTTGAAACGATTTGAAAGGACTTGAAAGGACTTGAAAGGAGTTGAAAGGAGTTGAAAGGACTTGAACCAATTTGACTTGAAACAACTTGAAACGAAACGACTTGAAAAGACTTGAAGGAAGGACTTTGAACCCAATGAAAGGACTTGAAAAACAACCTTGAAACAACTTGAAACGACTTGGAACGACTTGAAAGGACTTGAAGGACTTGAAAGGACTTGAAACGACCTGAAACTATTTAACCGACTTGAAACGATTTGAAAGGACTTGAAAGGAGTTGAAAGGAGTTGAAAGGAGTTGAAAGGACTTGAACCAATTTGAAACAACTTGAAACAACTTGAAACGACTTGGAACGACTTTGAAAGGACTTGAAGGACTTGAAAGGACTTGAAACGACCTGAAACTATTTAACGACGACCGATTTGAAAGGACTTGAAAGGACTTGAAAGGAGTTGAAAGGAGTTGAAAGGATTTGAACCAATTTGAAACAACTTGAAACAACTTGAAACGACTTGGAACGACTTGAAAGGACTTGAAGGACTTGAAAGGACTTGAAACGACCTGAAACTATTTAACCGACTTGAAACGATTTGAAAGGACTTGAAAGGACTTGAAAGGAGTTGAAAGGAGTTGAAAGGACTTGAACCAATTTGAAACAACTTGAAACAACTTGAAACGACTTGGAACGACTTGAAAGGACTTGAAGGACTTGAAAGGACTTGAAACGACCTGAAACTATTTAACCGACTTGAAACGATTTGAAAGGACTTGAAAGGACTTGAAAGGAGTTGAAAGGAGTTGAAAGGAGTTGAAAGGACTTGAACCAATTTGAAACAATTTGAAACAACTTGAAACGACTTGCAACGACTTGAAAGGACTTGAAGGACTTGGAAGGACTTGAAACGACCTGAAACTATTTAACCGACTTGAAACGATTTGAAAGGACTTGAAAGGACTTGAAAGGAGTTGAAAGGAGTTGAAAGGATTTGAACCAATTTGAAACAACTTGAAACAACTTGAAACGACTTGGAACGACTTGAAAGGACTTGAAGGACTTGAAAGGACTTGAAACGACCTGAAACTATTTAACCGACTTGAACCGATTTGAAAGGACTTGAAAGGACTTGAAAGGAGTTGAAAGGAGTTGAAAGGAGTTGAAAGGACTTGAACCAATTTGAAACAACTTGAAACGACTTGGAACGACTTGAAAGGACTTGAAGGACTTGAAAGGACTTGAAACGACCTGAAACTATTTAACCGACTTGAAACGATTTGAAAGGACTTGAAAGGACTTGAAAGGAGTTGAAAGGAGTTGAAAGGACTTGAACCAATTTGAAACAACTTGAAACAACTTGAAACGACTTGGAACGACTTGAAAGGACTTGAAGGACTTGAAAGGACTTGAAACGACCTGAAACTATTTAACCGACTTGAAACGATTTGAAAGGACTTGAAAGGACTTGAAAGGAGTTGAAAGGAGTTGAAAGGACTTGAAAGGACTTGAACCACGACTTTTGAAACAACTTGAAACAACGATTTGAAAGGACGACTTGAAAGGAACGACTTGAACCAATTTGAAACAACTTGAAACAACTTGACGACTTGGACTTGAAAGGGACTTGAAAGGACTTGAACCGACCTGAAACTATTTAACCGACTTGAAACGATTTGAAAGGACTTGAAAGGACTTGAAAGGAGTTGAAAGGAGTTGAAAGGACTTGAACCAATTTGAAACAACTTGAAACAACTTGAAACGACTTGGAACGACTTGAAAGGACTTGAAAGGACTTGAAACGACCTGAAACTATTTAACCGACTTGAAACGATTTGAAAGGACTTGAAAGGACTTGAAAGGAGTTGAAAGGAGTTGAAAGGACTTGAACCAATTTGAAACAACTTGAAACAACTTGAAACGACTTGGAACGACTTGAAAGGACTTGAAGGACTTGAAAGGACTTGAAACGACCTGAAACTATTTAACCGACTTGAAACGATTTGAAAGGACTTGAAAGGACTTGAAAGGAGTTGAAAGGACTTGAACCAATTTGAAACAACTTGAAACAACTTGAAACGACTTGGAACGACTTGAAAGGACTTGAAAGGACTTGAAACGACTTGACAGGACTTCAAAGGACTTGAAAGGACTTGAAAGGACTTGAAAGGAGTTGAAAGGAGTTGAAAGGACTTGAACCAATTTGAAACAACTTGAAACAACTTGAAACGACTTGGAACGACTTGAAAGGACTTGAAAGGACTTGAAACGACTTGACAGGACTTCAAAGGACTTGAAAGGAGTTGAAAGGACTTGAAAAGACTTAACTGGATGAACTTCTGGAGCCTGAAGGGCTTGAAGTCTCCATATTTCATATTTTTGATATTTTCATATTTTCAAATTATTTTCATATAGTGTTTGAGGTTGCTGGCAATAATCATTGAACTGTCAGGTTTGGTGGGGCTACTTTTTGAAGATTGATTGCGAACAGAATGACGACCATACACCAAAATATAATTTGAATGAACTTGGCAGTGAAACGATTGTTTCAGGTTTAACTGTATATTGATCGGATTCTGATGTGAATTTGCCGGCAATGATATGTTGGTTTCCAAAATGGACTGGATTATGTCCTGTGGCCTAAGACGTCCATCCGGTCTATCGTTGCTTGAACTGGTCGTTTGGAAACTTCTGATCGTGTTCACAAAATGGATCTTTCGGCAACGACACGTTGGACAGTTTTCACCCAAAAAGAAGTCAAGAGAAAGACAGACAGCTAGCAAATAGTCTTCAGATCATTTTGAGGAAAGGAACAAGAGTTTGGTAGTGAATTTTCAGATCGCTCACAGATAGATCCTGTTCACCGCATGTGGCTTCAAACATTTTGGTTCACGGCTTTTACCCCAATTAATAGTCTTGCAGCCATTTTCACTGATGTTTGGAACGAAGCTTTTATTTTGAGGTCCCAGCGTGCAAGGTGGCAAAGAGAGTACACCAGCCAACGCTTTAAGATTTTCATCTTTATCTGCAGCCCCCCATTTGGACCCCAGGCATTTACAGGCAATCGACAAAGTCGCTCCTTTTTTTAAGAAATGTCTATATTTAGTTGCGTCGAAGCTTTCCCTGGAAGTCGTGCCTTTTTGGAAAACGCAAACAAACTCTGGTGATCACAGCGCAACCATGTTTTTAAGTGTTTTTGTGTTTTCTCTTGCGTTCAGCTTGGGTTTAGGTATCTAGTCATGCTTTGGGCATATGTAGTTTTTGTTGCGTTCAGTTGGGGGGAAACTTTTTTTGTTGCAGCTGCTTTCTTATCAGTGACTTCTGTACGTTCAACTGTATTTAGCAACTACTGTTAAACTGCTGCTCAATTGCTGGCTGTTGCTCAGTTGCTGCCGCTGGCTAGTGCCAAACTCCTGCTGGATTGCTTCTGAACTACTACCAATAGGCTTACGTCATTCCAAGTGACCTGAAGTCGTATCACACCTGCGTGCGCGCAGTGTTTCGTTTAGATTTTGATAGTTCTTTTCTTTATTTGACTGGCTGTTGGCTAGAGACCTTGTACTGGGCCATCCAAACGGGGATCTATACTTATAACTCTAAAAAATATACTCTAGATACCTGTACGGTAAATCATTTGCACTTGTTGTCATTTGCTTTTGAACGGCTTCAACATTGAACTCGTTCGCAGGCAGCTTCAGTGTTACCGAAGCAGAAGAGGCAGGTGTGCTGATTTCCCATTGATTTCCCATGTGCAATCGTGGACTCTCACGCTATATTTTGATAGTCTAGTCAGTCTAGTCATTACATGTCATCAGGTCAGACTCTAGCGCCTCGAAACAAGTGAAGCAAAAGATGCAAAAGCGAACATTCCAATGCAAAATAATGCAACATAATGCAAAATAATGCACAATAGTACAGGATAGTACAGGTACATAGTAGATATCAGATGACATCAAGCTGCTCCAAGCTCTCAACTGAATCCGAGGCACTGACGTCCTCTGATGCATTGTGCCCATCCTTGCCCCTCAGCATCATATGTTAATAATTGTTAAATATTGTTAATATGTTTCAAGAAATGTTGAGACATGCTGAGACATTTCACATCATTTTACATGTTTCGATCATTGAAATCTAGACATTCCTTGAGCATTCTTGTGCCACGTTTGCCTTCGGGCAAAGGACGCTCCGTCAAAGGATTGTGGGCTGGCTGACCTGTGACCTGGCATGAACCGTGATCTCACGCAACACAAAAGGGTCACTGGACTTTCTGTTTAGCCTGTTTGGCTTCTTTGCCGCAAAATTCAAGTCTTCACGCAGATTTGATCTGAAGATATCTGAAGCATTTGTGAGTTTCACTGAGGTTTTGGACTGGGTGTTCTTCTAGAATTGACTGGTTTTGGACGGGGCATCCATGCACTCGTGGGTGGAGAAAAAGGAGCAGAGCGAAACTTGTCGCAGTCTTTTCCCAATGTCTCCCTATGAAACCGGGGAGCTGCATTACTTGTTGCAACTGGGCGATTGGAGTACTGTGAGCTGTCATAAGTCCGGATTTCCCTTGTTGTGTTTCAGGGTGGTGGTTCAAACACTATGACCTGAGATGAGTGGGAAGGGCTGGAAAGTCAGACATTCTTGAGAAACAAGCTACCAAAAAGGTCACAAAGGTCCTCAAATTTATGACAATTTAGGTAGTTTTCTCGCACCACTGGCTTTGGTCCGCCCTGCCAAAGAGATAATGTTGATCATGATATGGATGATATGGGATGATATGGGATAAACCGAGCACCCCAAAATGCCTTGGTTTAATCCTGCAGATGCCCGATTTTTTTGGGTTATCATCACTGTTTGGTAGACGTTTGCCGTGAAGCTAGAGTTTTTGCCAACCGATGTAGGTAGATTAAAACGAGGGGGTTCCCGCACTTCTCCGCAAACCAATTTCTTCGATGGAAGAAGGGCCCTGCCTGATTTGGTTTAATGGTCTGATATGGTCTGTATGATACCCCCAATGGATCCGTATGATTCCGAATGGCTGTTCATGAACTCTTTTGAGTCTCCGCATTGGCGTGCCTTGGCATCAAAGGATTTGCGATCCTTTACAGCCTCGGAAACTTCTTGGCACTCGTGGGGACACTCTTCCTTGCAGGGCCATCAAGGTGTTATGCTTTGTCATTTGCAGTCGAAGACAAGCAACAAAGAAGAGTAGATGATAGTACATGCACATGAGGTGTAGACAGTGTGCAAATAGATATTTTTGCTTTATGTTGTTTTTTGCTGTACAGAAATCACGATTTGATATCAACATCGCCTTTTAATCACTTGAACAAGTCAGGAAACTTATATATTTGTTTACCGGCTAGTCCCACGGGTCCACCTAACTAATTAGCATATGCGTGCGCGCGCGTGTGTGTTCAAAGATCAAACAAGAAGCAGCAGGCATTACGATTTATCAAGATTTATCGACCAAACAGAATAATACACATTGGCAAACCATAATATCTACATGAAATGCGTGCAGCATTTATAATTACAAGGAGCTGTTTATCATCTTTGTCAAGTTTGACAAGGTACTGCTTTGACAAGCTTTTGTGCACGAGGTTAGTTGCTGCCGAGTCGTGATGTTGATTTAAAGAAAAGCCTTGTTGCTTGCGCGTGAAAAAAATGACTAACTCCTTGTCCAGACATTTTGCATTGGAGAAAATCAGAGCAGGCAAGATCACAGCCCTGTTGCGGATCCAAGTAGCTACCCGACCAATGGCGAGATTTGATGTAGTCTGACCATTTTTTCTTGCAGGCCACGTCTGTGCGAAGCGATTTCTTCAAAATTTAAATATCTGACTGTATGACACAGAGTCTCGTGAAACGTGAAACAAGTGAAATGAAGAGAAAACTAAAGAATGCAGAGGAATGAACACTGCACTGGCAGACACTTGGATGTGTAGATGCAATACGTGTTTGAGCATTCTTTAAGTGTGTCTGAGCAAAAAAAGTCCAATATGGCCCAATATTGCCCTATGTAGATGTGACTAGATGTGTATCTGTGTGTGACATGTGAGCGTCTCTGCTCGTGCATGTCTTTGCCTTTGTCTGTGTGGATGTGAACGTCCGTGGACATGTCAATAATTACATGACATACTTCAAGTCAAGCGTAGACTTGTATGTCAGACACAATGTGTCAATTCTGTTGTTGATACTCTCCCCCACTCATGATGCCTTTTTGCACGGTGATTTTTGCACATGCAAAATTTGTTGGATTCAGTGGCTACTTTCAGATTTTATGTCCTTTTGTTTTACCCATTCAGGCAGCTTCGACGCATGGGCCGTGAAAAGCGTTGGCTCGTGTCGCTTTGCTTTGTGTGTTCCATGTTTCTGACTCTTCTCGTATCTTGACATGAAGTTATGTGAGCAGAGGTTGTGAGAGCTAAGACAGTCAAGAAGTGTTGCAACCGCATCATTTTTTGGCCTCGCTTCGCCTTTTCTCCAGGTAGCTTTCTTGCCTGGACAGTGGCACGGTCGGACCCTGATACTCCTGCTGCTGGTGCTGGTTCAATGGGCGGCGTTGGTGCCTTTGTTGCAGTACAAAGACATGACGGATTTGCATGCTAGTGTCACCGACTCACCGACTGACTGGTTTCAACATGTTTCAACATTTTTGCGGTTGTTTGCTGCAGTCTCGTAAAGTGCATTTGCTGCTAGCGAATAGTTGTGGCTGCGTTGTTGGACTTTCCTACGACTGTCAGATTGAATCAGGCAATACAAGCCACACAAATGGGTTGCTGGCATGGCACATGCATGTATCATCACGTATCTGTTAAGTTATATATAAGTTATATATATTCTTTTGTGCCCAGATGCTTCCAATGAGAAAAAGACCCAGGAAGCCATCATCCACCCCGAAGAATACCCAAAGAAATTGAAGACCAGTGAGGCAGTGAGGAAACTGAGGAAACAATATAGACGGATTGTGTTTAGAGTTTAGATTGACACGTGCCTGTTCTTAGCAAGGGGTTCACGAGAGCTGCGCTCCGCAGTTGGATCTTGATTCAACATGCTTAAAGTCACAAACAAACTTCTTCCGTTGCAAGCTTCAATCTTTCACAAAGGGAACCAACAAGGCAAATTCTAGAGGAGAAATCTAGGGTCTCAGTCATAGTCTTCTATTTTAAATGCTCGATAAGATTTGATGAAATGCGTTTAGCTTTGGTCCAGTCAAGCTCTCCAACATGATTGCAACTGCGAGATGGTGCTGTCAGAGGCTAAAAGGAAACACCTCTACTATTCTTCTTAGTCTGCTAATGCGGGCAGGCTGATCCTGTGAATCAATTGAACAGCTAATTTTGAAAGCGACCTTTCCTTTGTCCGTTGCTCTGTTTGAACCAAGATATGGTACACGTCTCTTGGCTGCAACTTTGAATGGCCCAAGGCTGTGGAACATAGAGCCAGTTGCCTTGATGACCATTTCTGTTCCCGCATGTTTAAGAACCTGGCAACTTAGTGCTCAGGTGTAATAAGGGGATTCGTAAGCGAACGGCTGCAGCCATGCATATCCTATTTGTTTTGGACAGCAGAATTGTTTTACAGACAATTGTGGGCAAAGAGAAATGATGAGAAATACCTGAAATACTGGAACAAACATGTAGGGAAAAACATGGTGCAACAGGCATGAGGCGATGATTTAGTGCGTAGCACACTGAATCGTTTGGGTAGTTCCCCATATGCAAATGAGATCAAATGAGATTTGTAGATACTTGAGGAATCTTGAGGAATCTTGAGGATATTGGTAGACTATTGCAGAATTTCATCTCTCCCTCTCTCTCTCTACTTGTATGTTGTCAATTTACATATTGGCCAATCATCCACCGCCTTTTGTAAATTCCCAAGAGAATCGAACAAACCTTTGTTGAACCAACCACGGTCCGGGTTGAGCAAAGGATGAAGGTACGACTTTTGTTTGGCCAGAAAAGAACGGTGGTATATTTGTACTCATTAGTGGTGGTATAGTCACTCATCTCTGGCATTCGAAGCTTGCAATTTTGGAGACGGAGGCCTTTGTGAGTGAAACTTCGCTTGGGATAAATTCTGAGCTGAGGCTTTCCTACATTCCTTTCGGGCAGCGGACGGCGCTAGCAGCCTTGCGTGGTTGTTGGTCTCGCTGTTTGGGCGAATGACAAGACCTGCGCTGTGTGCCAAAGAGACCGAATGGAAAGAACTGCAATTCGCAGAGAAAACAATCTGTATGGACACTAGTGCCCCTTGTGGCTGCTGGCAACGGCCCTGCTTTGCTCACTGGACACTGAGTCAGCAGCATGGCGTAGCAACCAGTAGCCCTGAGCAGCTCTTCGCTTCAGAAATGGAAACCATGGCCTGTCGCATGTACAGGGAAGCGATGGGAAGCGTGGCCAAAAATGGGATTTGATGAGATGTGGGTTGGGCATATTTTTTGGGCATCACGTACATTTCCATTGCTTGACGGACAGATTTCTGGCTCGTCTTCAGGCTGTGTTTCTCAGCTTGATCCTGCTGTGGATTCCTTAACGCGGAATGTTTTGCTTGACCTTTTCTGTCAAATTTGTTTCCTCAGTTGTCTCCAAACAGAAGATTTTACCATATTTTACCTGTCTGCCAGTCCGCCACTCGTTTCCCTGCTTTGTCTCCCACTTGTGCCCTTGCCTCCAGCTGCCTTGCGACCAAGGGTTTCCGCAAACCGCTTCACTCTACGGGGTTATTCATCCTTTCAAGCAGTTGTACGCTTGTATACGCTTGCTGGGACACATGCTTTTGCCTTTGTCTCTGGGCAAGAGCCGTCTGGGTGGCAGCCTTTGTACGGGATGCATAGGATCTTGGGGCACGTCCTGTTTGTGTGGATTGTATCCCAGATTTGCTCTTGTCTCCCAAGATGCATTTCCCTTGATTTTTTTGTTGCTTCCTGCTTTCAGTCTGTATTCTTTTGTGTTTTCTGTCAGTGAGACACTATGGCGAGTCTCAAAACAAAAGATGTGTTGGATACAGTTTGATTTATTCTTTGCTTTAGTATCACGACTGGTGGCATTGCTCGTTATTGTAAAATAGTGCGAGGAATGTTTTGCTCCCTTTGCGATAAGCGTGACGTGGCATGTGCAATGGGGGTACCTTTGATTCAGTGTCTTGCATCGTTTGGAAGGCAATGACTAGACATTTTGACCATCTTTGACCATTTTCGACGAGTTTCGTTCTGTTCGTGTAATGTTTCGTGACGTGTCATAAGTTGCACTTGCTCCTGTGTGGAGGTTGAGGTGCTTGCCACCACTTTCAGCCGCTCCCTGGAGGTTGTTTGGGCACAAAGCGAGAACTCCAAAAACAAAAAAAGCGACTATCCACGACTTCGATCGTGTCAAAACAAAGCAGTATCAGTGATGTATCAGTGATGTATCAGTGGCTTTCAAAGAGCGGCAATTTTCACTCTCAGATACTGAGCCGATTTAAGGAGAGGGTTGTGAGGGTAAGTTCAAGACTTTGTTCAGAGATCGCATGTTGCAAGACGAAAACGTATCTTTTCTCGCCACTTCATGCTATGTACCTCCATCAGTTAAGATTTGATCCCGCGACAGGGTGCAAGGGCCAGTAGGGCCAAGGAAGAGGAGGCACTTGTTGCATCTTCTGTGGAATGTGTTGTAATAGAAGATAATAGAAGTAGTTATCCGTAGAAGGCCCGTGTTGTTATACATATATATATATATATATAACTTGCATTGTTGGTCATCGTTGATCATTGTTGGTCTATGTTGACAGCAAAGTCGTTGAACGTGCAATGCGAAAGATGGTAGAAAGGTAGTCTGCATAGCTGGCGGTGAAGCAAATGATGCCAGGACCATGTCTCGCTCTTTTGCTTCGCATGGACACCACGGCGGGACTATGATGAAAAGCTCCTGGTCGAGACTAGGAAGCAGCACCTTGGCAGTCTAGTGCCATGAAGTGTTTGGGAGTGCCATGAGGAGAAAGGAAAAAGTTGGACACACATGGTAAAAGACAGAGGATTCGACTTGGCTTCAGCGCACTCTCGAACCACTATCAAGCGTCACTATGTCACAGGTATCAGAAGTGCGATGGTCACATGTTCTACACAGACCATGCCGCTCCTGGGCCACAAAAGGACTCCTGGGACGATACCAGTGCAATGCAAACTGGATCAATCGTACGCGTACCAGTAGTACCGCACAAGGTGGTGGCGGAAGTTTCAAAGATAGGACACTATAGGAGAGGTGACTTGTTGTGATGCATGGATGGCAGAGCGACTCCACTCATGCACCGAAAGGTGGTCGGAGTTGTGTTTTTTGGGAGTGTTTGCAGTGGTCACCTCACCCACAATTGCTGGATGTAGTGTGGCGTAGTGCAGTTGTAGTTGTGCTTGTAGTGTAATGGAGTTGTAGCTGTAGTGTAGTGTAATGTAGCGTAGCTGTAGTTGTAGTTGTAGTTGTAGCTGTAGTGTAGCGTAGTGCAATTAGCGTCGTGTAGTGTAGTGCACTGTAGTGTAGTTGCAGCTGCAGTAGTTGTAGTGTAGTGTACTGTAAGTAGTGTAGTGTAGTGTAGTGCAACGTAGTGTAGTTATAGCTGCAGTTGTAGTTGTAGTGTAGCGTAATGTAGTGAAATTGTAGTTGCAGTTGTAGCTGTTCTGTAGTGTAGTGTAATGTAGCTGTAGTTGCAGTTGTAGTGTAGTGTAGCGTAATGTAGTTGTAGTGTAGTTGTAGTTGTCGAAGGAAGTTTAGAAGTCAAACTTCCGACAATATAGACAGATGAAAAGCAGAGATGGGAAGAGTCAGAGAAGAGAAGAGAAGAAGAAAGAAGATCAAAAAGAGAAAGTCTCCGAAGAAAGAAGATCCAGGCGCGCGAAAAGGTAGGAAAGTCGCGAAACACTGTGTTTTTCCAATGATTTGTGGCTTCGGAGGGTCGAAAAGTAGGCTCGCTAAAGCGGCGGGTGCGGAGCCATCTGGCCCGATGAGATGAAAAATTGCACGCCGTTTTGGGGCGAAGCACATTTCGAAGTCAAAATATACAAAGCACACCAGCTTCGGACCACTTTTAGAAGTTGCGATGTCGAAAAAGTGTACGCCATTGTCATTGTGGCGCGAAGCACATTTCGAAGTCAAAAGTGTAAACAACTGACGGGTTCGGAGCACTTTTGGCAGTTGAGATGTTGAAAAAGTGCACGCCGTTGTGGCGCGAAGCACATTTCGAAGTCAAAACGTTAAGACCACTACATGCTCGGACCACTTTTTGACGTTCAGATGTCGTCTCGCGTGGCAGGCGCACGGGATTGTGCACCGTGTCAAAAGTGAGCAAAACGTGAGGGTTTTGTGGCATTTCCAAAAATGATGGCAGACGTGGGACATTTGAAGAGAATCCGCAAAGATGCATTTTCCGTGGCAGGCGCAGTACAAGAGACATGTTCATCAGAGCTGTCAGGAGGTCCGGGCGCTGATTTCCTGAGAATTTTGGAGCATCAGATCTTCAGGTTTGCTGAGATGATTTTGCGCGACAGGTGCAGCACTTCGTATGACCTGGCATCACTTTGTCGTGGCAGGCGCAGTACTTTAGACAGGTGGAGTGGAAAACCGCAAAACGCATTGGTACGAGGCCGTCAGCTCTGCACTCAACTTTCCATTTTTGAAGGAAGTCTCGCAGAATTGCTTCGTTTTTGATGTTGTCAACTTCGAAAAATGAGGAAGTCTCGCAGAAGTGCTTCGTTTTTGACGTTGTCAAGTTCAAAAATTGAGGAAGTCTCGCTGAATTTCTTCGTTTTTGATGTTGTCAAGTTCAAAAACTGAGGAAGTGTCGCAAAATAGCTTCATTTCCAAGCTTGCAGATAGACAGAGAGAGAGAGAGAGATAGATAGATAGATAGATACAGCCCGAGCGCTGGTTAAGAATCCAAAAGCTTGAGGCCCAGGGTCCCCCCATTTTTTTTTAATGCAGGCAAATTTACACCACAACAGGCCGAGGGTCCCTCAAATTCTAAGGGCATTCTGAGTTGTGTATTGCATGCACCTGCGCAATTTGGAGCGAGCTTAAACGAGGTAACGAGGTGGAGTTGGCAGATTTGACAAGAGGTTTGCGAAAAAATGATTTTTTAGAGCCTGAAAAATTGTTTTTTGGAAAGCTGGGCTTGTCTGAGTTTCATGAGAACAGTGCCGAAAAAATAATTTTGTAGAGCATGAAAAATTGTTTTTTGGAAAGCCGGGCTTGTCTGAGTTTGATGAGAGCAGTGCCGAAAAAAAATAGAGCCTGAAAGATTGTTTTTTGCAAAGCCAGGCTTGTCTGAATTTCATAAGGTTAGTGCGCAAAAAACAATTTTTAGAGTCTGTTTTTTTTGCAAAGCCGAGCTTCTCTGAGTTTCATAAGAGCAGTGTGGAAAAACATTTTTTTAGAGCCTGAAGCATTGTTTTTTTGCAAAGCTGGGCTTCTCTGCGTGTCAAAAGAGCAGTGCGGAAAAAACATTTTTTTAGAGCCTGAAAAATTGTTTTGCCGCAAGTGCAACCCATGCTAAACCCATGCTACACCCAGCCCTTTGCAGCCAGAGCAAAGAGAGAGAATGAGAAAGCAAAATTCCTTGAAGGCAAGGGTCCTGTAGCGTAATGGTCAGTGTTTCGGACTTCAGCCTTGAAGGTCGGAGGTTCAAATCGCGACAGGTGAATTTTTGGGCATCTAACAGGGTCTGTCAATATGTCGTTTTCTTGGTTTCCTGTAGTCTGCCCTTTCACAATCACACCGCGCGCGCAACTTGTCAGTGGACTGGAAGCAGTCCAAGCATGTGCGAAAAAAACAATTTTTCAAGTTTTCTTCAAGTTATTGGGGAAAACAATGTTTCAGGTCCCCAAGTCTACCCACATATTGATTTTGCGTGGATTGGAAAGCAGTCCAAAGCATGCGCAAAATCAAATCGGAGCTTGAAAAATTGTTTTTCCGCAAAGTCTCAGTTTTTTCAAGTTATTGGGGAAAACAATGTTTCAGGTCCCCAAGTCTACCGTCTACCCACATATTGATTTTGCGTGGATTGGAAGCAGTCCAAGCATGTGCGAAAAAAACAATCGGAGCTTGAAAAATTGTTTTTCTGCAAATCCCGATTTCATCCCACAATACCCTAAGGGGTCACGCCACCAAAAAGAACGAATCGCAAAGGGGAATTGCAAACCTCACGTATAAGCAGTAATTTAAGAATTTGGCAATCCTATTCCAGGGTCCCTCAAATTCTTAAAGTGCTATGTGTTTGGTGTAGCTGAAAATATTTAGCCCGCCTTGGATTCGAGCCCCTCGAATTCTTATAAAGTGAGTTCTTGTACAATACTCAAGCTGTAGATAGATAGACAGACAGACAAACAGACAGACAGACAGACAGACAGATAGATAGATAGATTAGGTAGATAGACAGATAGATCAGCAGAGAGAAAAAAAGGATAGACGGATGGATGGATAGATAGACAGATGGATAATTCGGCGGTCCATCAGTGGATTCGCTCTGCCATCTGGTAGGTAGATAGATAGATAGGTAGATAGGTAGATAGGTAGATAGGTAGATAGGTAGATAGATAGATAGGTAGATAGGTAGATAGGTAGATAGGTAGATAGGTAGATAGATAGATAGACAATTGCAACTACAACTACCACTACTACAACTACACTACACTACTGCTACAACTACAAATGCAAATATACTACGCTACGTTACACTACACTACACTAATTTCATCTAATTACACTACACTACACGAATTACACTAACAACAACAACTACTACTACCACAACTACAACTGCAATTACACCTACACTACACTACACTAATTATATACACTGGCAGCACATTACAACATACTACAACTACAAATACAACTACAACTACAACCACACTACATTACACAACACTTACACTACACTGATTACATTGCATTACACTACACTACACTACACATACTACACTACACGACGCGACACGACACGAGACGACACTACACTAACTGCACTGCACTACGCTACAACTACAAGTACACTACCTTACACTAGACTACACTACACTATACCACACTACACTACACAACACTACACGACAATACGCTGCACTACACAAAATTAATTCCACCACACCGCGACTACAACTGCAGCTGCACCTGCAAATACACTAATTACACTACATTTTAGCTACAGCTCCACTACACTACAACTACAGCTACAGCTGCAACTACAACTACAACTGCACTACGCCACACTACATCCAACAGTTGTGGTAAGGGGACCGCTGCAACCATTGCAACCATTCCAAAAAACACAACTCCAACCACCTATCGGTCCATCAGTGGATTCGCTCTGCCATCCGTGATTCACAACAACCAAGCTCTCCTATAGGTTTCCATTTTTTGAAACTTCCGCCACCGCCTTGCGTGGTACTACTGGTAGTTGCAGTTGTAGTTGTAGGCACACTTGTAGTTGTCTCGTGCCAATGTGTTTTGCAATTTTTCCATTCCATCTGTTTAAAGTATTGCGCCTGCCACGAAAAAGTGAGGCCAATACGAAGTGAGCTGCACCTGTCACGCAAAATCATCGTAGCAAACCTGAAGATCTCATGCTCCAAAATGCGACGCCTCTCAGGAAACCAGGGCCCTGACCTTCTAACAGCTCTGATGAACATGTCTCTTGTACTGCGCGAGCCACGGAAAATGCATCTTTGCAGATCTTTAAATGCCCCACGCCTGCCATGGCTTTTGGAAATGCTACAAACCATCACGTTTTGCCGATTTTTAGCAAGGTGCAGAATCCCTTGCGCCTGCCACACAAAACGGCATCTGAACGCCCAAAAATGCTCCGAGCGCGTCAGTTTTTGACTTCGAAATGTGCTTCGCGCCACAACGTGCACTTGTTGAACATCTCAACTTCCAAAAGTTGTCCGAGCATGTGGTGCTTTGAGCATTTTCACTTCCAAGTGTGCTTCGCGCCACAATGGCGTGCACTTTTTGAACATCTCAACTTCCAAAAGTGGTCCGAGCATGTGGTGTTTTGAGCATTTTCACTTCCAAATGCGCTTTGCGCCACGACGGCGTGCATATTTTGAACATCTCAACTTCCAAAAGTGCTCCGATACTGGTGTGTTTTGTACATTTTGACTTTGAAATGTGCTTCGCGCCACAACGGCATGATCTCAACTTCAAAAAGTGTTCCGAGACCGTCAGTTTTTAACACTTTTGACTTCGAAATGCGGTTCGCGCCACAACTGCGTGCAATTTTTCATCTCCCATCTGGCCAGATGGCTCCGCACCCGGCGCTTTAGCGAGCCTACTTTTCGACGCCCCAAAACATTGGAAAAACACAGTGTTTCGCGACTTTTCTACCTTTTCGCGCGCCTGCATCTTCTTTCTTTTGCCCCTTTCTCTTCTCTTCTCTTCTCTGATCTTCTCTTCTCTTTTCTGACTCTTCTCTTCTCTGAGTCTTTTCTTCTCTGACTCTTCCCGCCTCTGCTTTCTGTCCATATTGTCGGAAGTTTGATTTCAAAACTTCCTTCGATCAATCTGTTCGGAACTCCAATGCAAATTTCTGCAAGTTCTTTCGTTTCTGCAGTCCAAATTGAAAGAAGCCCCCTCATATCAGGAGGGAGACTTTATGCGCGTCATCGTGCCCAAGCAGAGCGTGACTCGAGAAGATGATGGCTGGCTGTATCACAGGAGACTCCGAGTTGTGCCTGAAGGAACGTTCAAACATTTTTAGATTCGATGTGACATGTTGAAGCACAAGAAGTTACCACCAGACAGGGCATTTTTTTTAAAAGTGTTATTTTTTTCGGGGTTACAAGATCTTGCGGCAGGAACATGGTAGGTCTCATGCCATCGTGGAACCATCTCGTACGTGGCTTGGCTGAAATCAAGGCTGTGCTGGTTTGCGCAATGGAAACCAGGAGTAGAGGAAGGACTTGCTGCAAAATGGACGGACTCTATCACACGGCCGAACAAATGAGAAAAGGGAGAAGGTCTCATCTACTTGGCCCAAGGGCTTCTATAGGACCCAAAAGCGGCAAATAGTCCTCAATGGTTGCAAAGCACATGAAAGCACTCTGAATTTGGAAGAGAAAGTCCGCTGGGTTGTCACTTTTTCCTTTGGCAGATTCAGAGTTCGTGAACCAGCACACCTGGTTCATCAATAGCGAGCTGGATCACTTCCTCAGTCCTGTCAGAAACCCAAAAAAACAGCGGCGAGGAGAATGGAGTCATAGAATCTTAGAATGAGTTCTGCAAGAAACTGCCCAAAGCCGAAAGATTCGACAACTTGGAATCGAATTCTATCGATGTCTCACAAATTAACAGACCATGCCCCTTTGTTCGCTTCGGTCCAGCTTTGTCTCGGCAGTTTTTTTTACTTTCCAGAGATTTCTTGGGTCACTTTGGAACTTTTACCTTCAGACATTGGTCTTTTTTTACTTTTGAACCTCAATGAGGCTAGAGCCAAAGAGACCATTGCTGCTTACCTGAAGGGTTTGCGGGAGGGTACTCCGGAGGAGCAGGCAGATGGAGAATTCGTCAGCCGTTAAGCTGACATCATAGCTGGCTGAGCTGACTGCATGTCCATTTGTCGTCGATTGGTCAGCAACTGTCAGCCACTTTGTCGACCTCAGCAGGCCAGCGCAGATGGCCCAATGATGCTTATGTGGGGCAATGCCTTCGCACGCCTCCTTGGAGATCACTGAGCAGAACATTAAGCACAGCATTAAGTACAAACATGTACAAACCCAAACGAAAGGGACGAGGTGGGCAGAAAGCAAACATGTGTGGAAACTCCAAGTGGCAGGCACTGCTTTCGATCACTGCGAGGTCTTCAATAGAAAGATGGTCTTGGCAATCAAACAGCATTGGAACGTATTGGGCGGAAATCTCAGAGACTCAATTTTGACAGCTGACTTGGATCTTGTGGCAAATTGTTGCATTGATCTAGAATGGACGAGTCCTGGACGCTAGCAACGGGCAAAGCAAGAAGACACAAGAAGGCACTTAAACGGTCTCTTAGAAGTCTTAGACTTAATTAGTCTTGCAGCTTGCAGTAAGTGCCACCTCAGGCCGAATCGCCCAAGAAAATGGTCCCGATGATCAAGCAACCGCAGTGGGTTGTCCGATGTGCGGCACCTCAGGACGAAATGATTTGCTCCCAACTGAGCAGGCGTCTTGAGTTTTCCCAAGCTAGCGCCAGTGTGTTCCTGAGCCCTTCTTGGCAATATCCACGAATCGACAGGATCCATTGGGTTATTCTCATGCAGATGTTTGTGGGCTACTATTGTCTTTGGAGCTTCTCTGAAATTCAATGCTTGTCTTGCAGTCACGTTGAGTCATATTGATATTGATGTTCTGTTTCCATCTGTTTCTCTGAATCCCAACGTTTTTCGTTTGTTTAATTCCGTGCGAGGTTTGTGAAGTGCAGTCTCTTTGGGAACAGATTCGTGATGCACCAAGGTTTATGGAAAATGAGGCAGAGTGGCCCCAGTGCTGCTCCCAAGACGTTGTGTATCCAACCTTGGCCCCTACCTTACTGCTTCACCATTGTAGCACCACCAGTCTTCAGAGTTCATGCGTCGTGATCTAACATCAGAGCCAATTTCGGAGTTGAATTAGTTGAACTGGATTTGCTTCAAACTTAGAGACTTAGATAATGCATTGCTGGTATTGCTGCATATTTGCTGCATGACCGAGGCCAAGGTCATTTTGCCTAAGCTGTTCAATGTAACTGTTGGTGCTCCTGGCAGTGCTGGATGTGGAAGCCCATCAAAGAACGGCAAGCAGCAGGAGCTGCCCAGAAAAAAAAGACGCATGCGTTGCTGATCTATTCTTGTCTCCGAAAGGTATGTCACAGGGAGTTAGGGCCAGGTTTGGACAATACAATTTGCATGTGCAGATGGAGGTTTTGAACGGCTTTGGGATGTCGCTCTGCAGGACTTTCCTTTGGGCTGTTGGGAGCTGCATTTGAATCCAATTGATGGGGAGAAAGAAGGAGGTGCTTTGCAAGCAATCAAGGACTGCACCAGAAGGCAGTCGCAGGTCGCATCATGTCAATTATGTCACATCAATAACGGTGACTCTTGTGACAGAGGTAGACAGTTTTGTTGATTCACTCAAGAGACTCAAGTAGGATGAGAGCGTCGAGACTGGAGATTTTGACTGTCACAGATGCTCTGCTAAGAGAATCATGGTTCAACGCCTAGCTATATATATATATATAGAGTGAAATTCCGTGAAATTCCAACATGTCGTTTTTCTTCGCGCCTGACCAGGAACTAGCACAGATGAGCCAATTCCAGGCTTGGTTGCTGACTTGGCTCTGAATCACCTCTGATAGGCACACCAGTCATGATAGGCAGACAGATATTCTAGATATGAAATGGGTATATAATATTATATAATGGTATATAGATAAATAAATAGCAGGTAGATAGATGGCATGTATCGAAAATAAAACTAGTCAGGACAGAAAGCTTCGAACAGGTCTGAGGAATTCACCTTGCATTCACCTTGGGCCATACGGAGGCATTCCAGGCATTGTTTCAAGCCTATTGAAACCTGCTCCCCTGAGGACGAGAGGCAAGCCAAAGACTACTGACGATCTGCTGCATTAAGAGGGAGAGCATGTTTTTTCAATGATATGATTATTAATTATTATATATATATGCTGTACTATATATAAATATGATATACTATATATATGATATGCTGATGATTATATATACATATGATATGATATACTGCATGTATATATTTATATTTATGAGATGATATACTATTTGTATATATGATATGATTATGATATACATATGATATACGATGTATATATATAATTGAAATTATATACTATATGAATTTTTGATATGATTATTATATATATATGGTATGAATATTATATGATAATATATATATATATATATGTATGAAATGATATACTATATGTATATATGATATGATTATCATTATTATGATGATATTATACATATACATATGGTATGATCATTATACATGATATGACATACTATATATATATGATATACTATATATATATGATATGATTATTATATATATAAAAATGAAATACTATATATATATATATATATTTGATTTGATATAGTAGAAATATTACGATCCCATTACCCCCCTGTATAGTCTACTTATAGTTCACTCTATGCAGCTATGATTCCACATCCAAGTAGTTGTACAGTCCTCACAACTTCTATTTTTAATATCCCCATAAGCTAAATGCACAGCTTATTGGGGTAGTAGTAGTCATGCTTATTTAAGGGTCATTACCGCTTAATGACGTATTGCTCAAGCGCTCAAGTCAAAAAGAGCGTTTGCAGATTGTTGATGTTAGGGAGTTCTACCTGTTGGTTTTCTTGTTGTTCCCCCTTTTTCTCTGGTTATCAGCCGTATTGATTCTGTGTTTCGTTTTTGCCGGGAAAGCCTTGAACTCCCTAACAGGTAACTTAGGCCCCACGCATTTTCGTTCACTGTCTTTCGCACTTCGCTGATTTCCTGTTTCACCTTGTATGGTTCCAGAGGATCAGCCGGAAGGAGCTGCTTTGAGCGCTCCGGAACCAGTTGTACAGAGCGCACCGGCGGACGAACCGGAGGCAGCTGAAATTTCTGAAAGCGCCGAAGGTACGCACGCAGGTGAGGCTCGTAGCAATTGGGCTGATCTCTCTGACGGCGTTCTTGATACAGCTGCCGCGTCCCTTGAACAGCAGGATCTTCCTGAAGAACTTCCTGAACTCGGTCCCGGGCCTGCAGAGGGTGAAGAGTTAGGTGGGGAAGGGGCTGCCTTTGGCGCCCCGGGCGAAGTTTCTGAATTCGATCATCCGCCCAGGTTTGACGCCTTGAGTTTGCTCGATCCTGTAAAACAGGAAGACGAACAGGTATCTGCCGAACAGATCTTTCAGGAGCTTGTAGCCGACCCCGCTGAGCTTTCATCTAGTGTCATCGAAACTCCGATTGAATCAGAAGAAAATACCAATCTCGAAGTTAACAACCCCGAAATAGATAATATCCAAATTTTGAAGAAGGTGCCGAGATTTCTATCGCTGCAGAATCTGAGCCCATCGTAGGTAGCTCCCCTACCATCGATCCAAAGGAAGAAGCCGATCCGATCGAAGCTGAGCCCTCAGCAACATCCGATTTGCCTGACTCCGCAACAGTTTCTGCTCCGGTTTACGTAGAATATCCCGGTGGTGTGGAGGAGGAAGACTCAGTCCCTCCTCCCCCCACATCACCGGTTCTAGAGGCGGAAGGAGCTGCCACAGGCGCCTCAGGTTCAGGACACGTTCAGACCGGCCACTCACCATCTGGACCGTCCAGGCCACCTCGCGTACGTGGAGCCCGGGGCGGCAAGAAGAACCAAACAAATCGTTTAATTAAGAAGTGGCAGACCGATTTCGACTGTGTAGCTGATTTTCTCTGGACAGAGGCAGAGTTCTGGCTCAGGTACGTGCAGTACGAAGACGCTTCGGCAACTAACCTGGACCATTCGAGTTTTCCGAGTCTTGTTGAATCACTGAACAACAAATCAGATTTTGGTGCACTTCGCAAACGTTTTTGCCCCATATAGGAATTGGACATTCTTTAACGGATATCGGAGAAGGGACGGTTTGAAATCTGCCCCAGAAATTACTTCGAAGACTGTACTGCCTGATAGGGATCACATTAATTTGCAAGCTTTCGGACAGCAAGACCCCCCACGAACCGTTTGGGACGACTATAATACTTATAGGGGCCCACAGCCAAAAGGCAAAGCAAAGAGTAAAACTACCGCTAGTGTCTTTACCCAAAATACTGACCCTCCTACTCCAGAAGAGGATAACAGTAACCTAGACCCACACGCCATCACCAGGTGAGCCACCCAAGGCGAAGCCTCGACCTAAGCAGCCGAAAGAACCTTCGACCCCACCGCCGTGGGTGCCGTCGCTTCGTGCTGTTGAGCATCCGGTCGGTCCAAAAGTCACTGGGTCGGTAGCCAATATCCCACCACCGCGTGTTGCGGAAGGAGCTGCTGCAAAGCCCTCTAACTCAAAGGGGCCGAAACAAGCATCCGAGCCAGAGGCATCCGCAGGCGAAGCGGCCAGTTCCGCGCCATCAGAGCCGACAGCATCGGAACCCAAATCTGTTAAGTCCTCCAATAATCCCTTATCAAGATTAGGCCCGCCACCTACTTATCCAGCCCCACCGGTGCCAGTTCATCGTGATTTTCACCAGACATTAGGGCCAAGGCCACCAAGATCGGCCGCTCCAAGGGGTGAAAGAGCTGCTACTGTACTGCTATACCACCACCACCAAATCATCCTCCGCCTACACCGGCAGAACTTGAGAGGGCTAATCGTGGTAGAATTCTAGAGAGGGCAGAAACAGTTCCAGCCGCCCGCACTGCAGGTGAAGATCCAGTTGATAAGTCTCCGGCAGCCTCTGCTCGAAACCGGTCAGGCGTTCCAGGTCACTGGACGTGGATTGTAGTTACAGTAGGGGCCAATGTTGCTTAGCGATGATTAGTCGCTAGCCATGACACCTCGTTATGATGAAGCGGCTCAACGGCTCAATGATAAGTGGGGAAAGCCAAGGTACCCATTGGTTCAGACATGTTCAGACCAATCCATGTAATGCGCTATTCACGGCATCTCGGGTCTAGAGACTTTTGGATGAATGTGAGAGGTTGTAGAAGGCAGAAAATTTGGAATTATTTGCCCCAGCCACGCCTGGAACTCCAGGGGCGGCGACGGTGGGGAACATTGGCATTAGCCGCGTGCCTTGGAAGTGTTGGAAGTATTTGATATATGTACAATATATGTATAATTTAAAACAATGGGGGCCCATATTATTTTTTATGATATGATAATATATTATAGGACATTATATGATATGATATGATGTGATATTATATTATATGATATGATATTATATTATATGATATGATATTATATTTTATTATATGATTCGATATTATATTATTTGGTATGATATGATATGATATTAAATTGTATGATTTGATATTTTATTATATGATATTATATGTTATTTTATTGCATGATAAATAGTACTGAATATATATTGTTATATTATGTTATATATACATGTTGTATAATTATACATTTATAGACATTGGCCTGATGTTAAGATAGTCAAATGATCAACCATCATGTTTTGGAACATTCGTGCCGTTCAGCGCATCCTTTTAGTGGGCTCATGATCATACTTCATGACTTGATGGTTTTTATATTCTTTGTTTTATTCCCATGATTGGTAATTATATTTCTTTGTTTTCGATGACCATCCCCTAGGCTGGCTCTGGTGGCGCGCTTGGGCGCGGTTAGTCGCCGGTGACGCCGCGGTACTTTACGTGGCAGGCGTGGCACTTGGCGACATCCACCTTCGTTTCACGTGGCAGGCATGGCACTTGGTGACATCCACCTTCGTTTCGCGTGGCAGGCGTGGCACTTGCGGCACTTCTGTATCTCGCCTCCTTCGCCTCCTCCTCCGCCGCCCCTCTGTCACACACAACTTTGTCACACACCATCTTTCACACCCAACTTTGTCACACACCATCTTTCAAACCCATCTTTGTCACACACCATTTTTCACAGCCAACTTTGTCACACACACAACTTTGTCACACACAACTTTGTCACACACACAACTTTGTCACACAACATCTGTCACACACAACTTTGTCACACCCAGCTTTGTCACACCCAACTTTGTCACACACCATCTATCACACACACACAACTTTGTCACACTTTGTCACACGCCATCTTTCACACAAAATTTTGTCACACACAACTCTTCACATACAACTTGTTTTACTTCTCGGTCCTCCTCCACCTCCTTTGTCTTTCCTTCCTTCCCCGTCCCGCTACAACAATTGCTCCTCATTATAGGAAGAAGTTGACTTGTGGGGTTATCCGGCCCTTTAATTTATTTATAAATAAATATATATATATATGTATATATATGATTTACTATTTGTATATATTTATATGTATATATATATATTTAATATGATTTACTTTATATATATATAGGATATGATATGATATGATATACTATATATAGGATATACTATATACATGATTTGATACACTATATATATGGTATACTCTATATATATATATGATTTGATTATTATTGCTATTATATATATTTATATATATATGATATACTATATATATGTGTGATATGATCTACTATATATATACATTTGAAATACTACACAAATATGATTTGATATACTATGTACATGATATGATACACTATATATATGATATACTATATATATATTATGGCATACTAAATATTTCATATGATATACTATAAATCTATGTTATGATATACTATATATATATGATATGATGTACTCTCTATATATGATATACTATATATACAGTACATATGATATATGATATACTATATATACAGTTCATATTTGTAGCAACTCTGAAACAAAGCGCTCATAACTCTGTGTCCAACAACCAATTCCTTTCAGCAGGGACAACATATGTTTGTACATGTCTTTGATAATGGACATCGCAGCAACCAAACGACCATTGTGAATCATGCATTTCTTTGCCTCTTGATTCGGCTGATCAGGGTGCTTCGGCCCAACCTTTGTCGCATCATGCGGTCATGTGAGGTCAGAGACACAAGTTGGCTGCCGTTCGCGACAACTGCGACCGCTTCTGGCAGGGCAGGCTCAGCATTGAGCAACCGGTTGAAGCTAACAGGTGAACAAGATTGAACACGATTGAACAAGATTGAAAACAAACATGATTTGGATCGATTTGAACTCTTTCCAGAAGTGTGGGCAGAGGAAGGAGAACCTTTGCGATATTTGTAGAAAACTAGCGACATATGCTCGATGGACAGGCGAGTTCCCTTGATTCATCATTTGCACACTGTGCTCGGAGCTTGGAGCGTCGTTGCAACAACAAAACCTCAGATAAAAACATCACCGCAATATATAACATCTTCAGCGGAAACAACCTTGGGAAATAAAGTGATGACGCATGATTACGCACCATTTTCTTTTGGTGTTTCGGTTTGTTGGCGTAAAAAGTGATTCCAGTGACAAGTCAGGTCGGAGCAAAAGTTGGCGCGCCAGTTACTGGACCACGACGCAAGGCCCTAGCCAAGCTCTTGGCCTGGAGAAAAAAGGCATTCCATGCATTCTTCAACATGTAAAGCAAGATGTAGAGCAAAACGTAAAGCAAAACGTAACGACCAGCAAATTTCCAAAAACTGTAACATCTAACATGATAAAATGTTTGTAACAAAGTTCATGATTCCCTTTTGGTGCTGGTTCCTGCTGTCGCTGGTTGACTTTGTTGACTTGAGTTGCAGCATGAGTAATATAAAGACAAGAATAAACAAGGGGTTTGTGGTAGTATCAGACCACCTGTGGATGTGGGTTTCGGGATTTCATTTTTTTGACGCATGGTTTGCAAGAATCATTTATTTGTTGACTATCCTCCTGCATACCAGTGCATGTATATGAGAAAGGTCACAGGTGCAGGCAGGATTGGTGCGCAGTTGTTGTTGCAGTCGACTCAGCTTAAGAATGGTCAAGAATGAAACAGCTTGACACAACAAA
>CAMXCT020000010.1:92500-110000 GCA_947184155.2 Cladocopium goreaui
TCTCTCATCTGGCCAGCTGGCTCCGCACCCGCCGCTTTAGCGAGCCTACTTTTCGACCCTCCAGAGCCTCAAATCATTGGAAAAACACAATGTTTGGCGACTTTCCTACCTTTTCGCGCATCTGCGTCTTCTTTCTTCTGACTCTTTCTCTTCTCTGATCTTCTCTCTTCTACTCGCCTCTTCTCTCTGCCTCTGCCCAGCTCTGCTTTTCATCTGTCCATATTGTCGGAAGTTTGACTTCTAAACTTCCTTCGAATAGGTTTATGTAGATTCTGTATAGATTGTATAGATCCTTGCCCCACTCTGCTCCTCTCTGCTCCTCTCTGGGAGGCCATGCCTTTGCTTCCGTGGCTTTGCTTGGAGCTTGGTCCGCCTTCGATTGCAGTGCGGGCAGCATTCCGAAATCGCTGCCACAGATGCGGAAAAGAAGCAAGAAACCAGGAAGCTCCCAGTGACCAGGTCTCAACTCTGAAACTATATACTCTGAAGTCCTCTGGTTTTTGCATATTTTTGCAAGTTGTTTCTTTTTTAACTTTGACTGGAGTCATCGCTACTTGGGTGCTTAGGTCTCGTGGCCTGCATGGGTCCCCGTTTACGAGCTGAAGACGCACGCTGCTCGGGAAAGCAGCCCTTTCAGTCCTTCCAAACTGCGCTTTAATCATCTTCAAGCCACTGAACCTTGTGCTTGATTTAAGAGTCTAACAGCTGATATTCTTGGGGACTCCAAAAGTTGAATGCATTGTAGGCTTGATGTTACGAGCTTTCCCACCCAGTGCTTGGTTTGACCCAAGGGATTTTTGTAGCTTTTCTTCTCATGGTTCTTCTCATGGTTCTTTCTATGTTCTCCGCGAACTCCCTTTTCCCCTTGTGCTTTGCACATTTGTCGATTTCTTTGATAGTGAGTGAGCAAATCTGGGCATGAAACAGAATG
The DNA here is from genome assembly GCA_947184155.2 of Cladocopium goreaui. Classification (NCBI taxonomy): domain Eukaryota; class Dinophyceae; order Suessiales; family Symbiodiniaceae; genus Cladocopium; species Cladocopium goreaui. The sequence goes on from CAMXCT020000010.1 coordinate 93,432, forward strand.
CATTTGTTGAATTCCGTCGGAATTCTAGCAGGATCTTCAGGGCTCCACATAGCTCCACAGCCTCTTTGGCTTTTGTCCGCGAGGCACAAGCGGGTCGCATGGCCCTTGTGGCCTTGTCATCCTGCCTTGGCTTAGCTCGGCTGGAGCAACATAACATATGTAAACATGTATATAGAAATATCATGCTGCATGGCTTACAGGTTTCTTAAACCTCAAAAAGTGTCAAGTCAAGATCGATGAGCAATCTAGGTCATTGAGGCCAGGCTAATTCGCTCAAGAAATTCAAGTGTGGTTTGAATGCTTTGACAAGTGGTGGCAAGTGGTGACAGGTGCTGACAAGTGGTGACAAGTGATGACAAGCGGTGCATGTTGCTAAGGAGGTGTTGTATGTGGTCCAAATGTGGTCCAAATTCCACGAACCAAGAGCCTTCTGTTATTTGACCAGCTGCCAGGTTGGCAACCTCTCTGCTATTCGGCTGTGGCATGGCAGGTCATTCCTCCACTTTCTGCTACGGCAGAAATTGTCATAAATTGGAACGGTTGATAGCTTCCATAGCTGTCCTACCGAAGACAAACACGGCATAGCAATGCATAGGGCATAGGAAAGCTCTGTTGTTCTGCGGAGGCTTTGGAGACGTGAAGCCATTGATGCTTGCGATGCTTTTCTGGTTTGGAACTCGGGAGACGTTCAAAGGGGCTAGAAAAACAATCATCATACGAATCATCTTTTGAATCATCATATGAATCATCTTTTGAATCATCATATGAATCATGATGATGATGATGATGATGATGATGTTAAAAACCGATACTACTAATAATAATACGTACCAATAATCAAAATAGTAGCAATAATGACAACAACAATAATATATATATATAGGAATACTGATACATAAGGATGATAATGATGGTAGACAATGAGAGTGATAAGAGTAATCATAGCAGTAATATTCGTAATAGTAAAAACCGAAGGAAGTTTAGAAGTCAAACTTCCGACAATATGGACAGATGAAAAGCAGAGATGGGAAGAGTCAGAGAAGAGAAGAGAAGAGAAGGGAAGAGAAGAGAAGGGAAGAGAAGAGAAGAGAAGAGAAGAAGAAAGAAGATCAAAAAAGAGACAGTCTCGGAAGAGAGAAGATCCAGGTGCGCGGAAAGGTAGCAAAGTCGCCAAACATTGTGTTTTTCCAATGATTTGTGGCTCCGGAGGATCGGAAACTAGGCTCGCTAAAGCGGCGGGTGCGGAGCCAGCTGGCTAGATGAGAGATGAAAAATTGCACGCCGTTGTGGCGCGAAGCACGCTTCGAAGTCAAAATGTACAAAACACCTCAGCCTTGGAGCGCTTTTAGAAGTTGCGATGTCAAAAAAGTGCACGTCGTTGTGGCGCGAAGCACATTTCGAAGTCAAGATGCACAAAGCACAACATGCCCGGACCACTTTTGGAAGTTGACATGCCGAAAAAGTGCACCTCAGCTTCAGAGTACTTTTAGAAGCTGAGATGTCGAAAAAGTAGATGCCGTTGTTGCGCGACGCACATTTCGAAGTCAAAATGCACAAAGCACACCATGTTCGGACCACTTTTGGAAGTTGTGATGTCGAAAAAGTGCTCGCCGTTGTGGCGCGAAGCACATTTCGAGGTCAACATGCTAACACCATTTTTGGACGTTCAGATGTCGTTTCGCGTGGCAGGTGCAAGGGATTGTGCACCGTGTCAAAAGTGAGCAAAACGTGAGGGTTTTGGGGCATTTCCAAAAACAATGGCAGGCGTGGGACATTTGAAGAGGATCTGCAAAGATGCATTTTCCGTGGCAGGCGCAGTACAAGAGACATGTTCATCAGAGATGTTAGGAGGTCCGGGCGCTGATTTCCTGAGAGCGGTTGCATTTTGGAGCATCAGATCTTCAGGTTTGCTGAGATGATTTTGCGCGACCGGTGCAGCACTTCGTATACGACCTGGCATCACTTTGTCGTGGCAGGCGCAGTACTTTAGACAGGTGGAGTGGAAAAATCGCAAAACGCATTGGTACGAGGCCGTCAGCTCTGCACTCAACTTTCCATTTTTGAAGGAAGTCTCGCAGAATTGCTTCGTTTTTGATGTTGTCAACTTCGAAAAATGAGGAAGTCTCGCAGAAGTGCTTCGTTTTTGACGTTGTCAAGTTCAAAAACTAGACGACGGATGGCCCGAGAGCATAGAGGAGCAGGGTCTTCTCTTGTTAGTATGGAGACACCATATTACAAAACAATATATTAAATTTAAAGATGTGTTATAGGCAGTCGAGAAGAGGAGTATCCAGACAATATAGCACAAGTACAAGACAATAGTTTGCATCGCAAACAGTTTTACACACAGAAGCTTTTACACACAGACGCTTTTACACACAAAAGCTTTTACACACAGAAGCTTTTACACACTGAAGCTTTTACACATAGACATTTTTACACACAGACGCTTTTACACACAGGCACTTTTACACACAGACACTTTTACACACAGGCGCTTTTGCACACAGACAGTATTACACACAGACGCTTTTACACATAGTTGCTTTTACACAGACGCTTTTACACACAAGAGCTTTTACCCACAGAAGATTTTACAGACAGAAGCTTTTACAGACAGACGCTTTTACACATAGACGCTTTTACACACAGACACTTTTACACACAGACGCTTTTACACACAGACACTTTTAACACAGACCCTTTTACACACAGGAGTTTTACACACAGAAGCTTTTACACGCAGACGCTTTTACACACAAAAGCTTTTACACACAGAAGCTTTTACACATAGAGGCTTTTACACAGAGACACTTTTACACACAGACGCTTTTACACACAGACGCTTTTACACACAGACGGTTTTACACACAGGCGCTTTTACACACAGACAGTTTCACACACAGAAGCTTTTACACACAGTTGCTTTTACACAGACGCTTTTACACACAAAAGGTTTTACCCACAAAAACTTTTACAGACAGAAGCTTTTACAGACAGAAGCTTTTACACACAGACGCTTTTACACACAGACACTTTTACAGTTACAGACAGACGCTTTTACACACAGACGCTTTTACACACAGGCCGGCCCATGCTCACATGCGAAAGGGTTCGCGGGACAAGAGGGACGACTTGAAATCGCAATTTTACCTCAGTTTTTGGCGATCGAACCTCATTTCGTGCGAAAGGGTTGCGCGGGACGACTTGGACATCGCAATTTTACCTCAGTTTTTGGCGATCGAACCTCATTTCGTGCGAAAGGGTTGCGCGGGACAACTTGGAATCGCAATTTTTCTTCAATTTTTGGCGATCGAGCCTCATTTCGTGCGAAAAGGTTGCGCGGGACAACTTAGAATCGCAATTTTACCTCAGTTTTTGACGATCGAACCTCATTTCGTGCGAAAGGGTTGCGCGGGACAACTTGAAATCGCAATTTGACCTCAGTTTTTGACGATCGAACTTCATTTCGTGCGAAAGGGTTGCGCGGGACGACTTGGACTTCGCAATTTTACCTCAGTTTTTGTCGATCGAACCTCATTTCGTGTGAAAGGGTTGCGCCGGACAAGTTGGAATCGCAATTTTACCTCAGTTTTTGGCGATCGAATGATCGAAGGTTGCGCGGGACGACTTGGACATCGCAATTTTACCTCAGTTTTTGGCGATCGAACCTCATTTCGTGCGAAAGGGTTGCGTTTCGTGCCGTCTCGTAGGCACTGCCCCTGCCCCCGCCTTCAGAAGAGAAATAGAAAAGCAGGAGAGGGCAAGGGGGCAAGAGGACAAGAGGAGAAGATGTGAAGATGTGAGGGCAAGAGGGCGAGAGGGCAAGAAGGCAAGAGGAGAAGATGTGAGGATGAGAAGATGTGAAAATGAGAAGATGTGAAGATGAGAAGATGCGAAGATGAGAAGATGTGAAGATGAGAAGATGTGGAGGTGAGAAGTTGTGAAGATGAGAAGATGTGAAGATGAGAAGATGTGAAGATGAGAAGATGAGAAGATGTGAAGATGTGAAGATGAGAAGATGTGAAGATGAGAAGATGTGAAGATGTGAGGATGTGAATATGTGAAGATGATGGGAACATGTGAAGATGAGAAGATGTGAAAATGAGAAGATGTGAAGATGAGAAGATGTGAGGATGAGAAGATGTGAAAATGAGAAGATGTGAAGATGAGAAGATGAGACACAGACCCCCACTATTGGAAGAACCCTGCGCTCAGACGCTCTCGGGAATTAAGGAAATCTCGCAGAATTGCTGCGTTTTTGGTGTTGTCAAGTTCAAAAGCTGAGGAAGTCTCGCAGAATAGCTTCGTTTTCAAGCTTGCAGATAGACAGATAGATAGATAGATAGATAGTTAGATAGATAGATAGATAGACAACTACAACTGCAACTACAGTCTACAGCTACAAGTACCACTACACTACTACTACAACTACAAGTACAAATATACTACGCTACATTACACAAGATTAATCACACTACACTACACTAATTACATGTAATTACATCTATTTACATCTAATTACATCTAATTGCATCTAATTACACTACACTACACTAATTACACTAAGTACACTAAATATATAAATTGCACTAATTACACTAATTACACTGCAACTACTACAACAGCAACTAGTACTAGTACTAGTACTAGTACTAGTACTAGTACTACTACTACTACTACGGCGACGACGACTACTACTACTACTACTACGACGACGACGACTACTACTACTACTACTACTACTCCTAATACTACTACTACTGCTGCTGCTGCTACTACTACTACTACGACGACCACCACCACCACCACCACAGCTACAACGACAATTGCAGCTACACTACACAACACTACAGCGCACTAATTAAACTGCAGTGCATTACAGCTACAAATGCAAACACAACTACAACTGCACTACATTACACAACACTACGCTACACTACTTACATTACACTACAACTGCAACTGCCACTACATTGCGCTACACGACGCTACACTACAACTACAACTACACTACTTTACACGACGATACACTAGACTACACTACACTTTACCACGCTACAGTACACAACACTAAAGTACACCACAGTAAACTACACTAATTACACCACAACTACAACTGCAACTACACTACACTATATAATTACACCTCAATAGAACTACAACTTACAGCTACAACTCCACTCCACTACAACTACACCTCCACCTACAACTGCACTACACCACACTACATCCAGCAGTTGTGGTGAGGTGACCGCTGCAACCATTGCAACCACTCCAGAAACACAACTCCAACCACCTTTCGGTCCATCAGTGGATTCTCTCTGCCATCCATGCATCACAACAACCAACCCTCCCTATAGGTTTCCTACTTTTGAAACTTCCGCCACCGCCTTGTGCGGTACTACTGGTAGTCATACTAGAATTACCAGTAGTGCCGCACAAGGTGGTGGCGGAAGTTTCAAAGATAGGACACTATAGGAGAGGTGAGTTGTTGTGATGCATGGATGGCAGAGCGAATCCACTGATGGACCGAAAGGTGGTTGGAGTTGTGTTTTTTGGAGTGGTTGCAATGGTTGCAGTGTTCACCTCACCCACAACTTCTGGATGTAGTGTGGTGTAGTGCAGCTGTAGTGCTAGGTGTAGTGTAGTGAAATTAGCCTGGTGCAGTTGCAGTTGTAGTTGTGGTGTGGTGTAATGAGTGTAGTGCAATGTAATGTAGTGTAGTGTGCTGTAGTGTTGCGTGCTGTAGTGTAGTCTAGTCTAGTCTAGTGTCGTGGTGTAGTGTGGTGTGGTGGAGTGTAGTGTAGTGCAGTGTAGTGTAGTGTAATGTAGTGTAGTTGTAGTTGTTGTTGTCGTTGTAGGTGCCGTTGTCGTTGTAGTTGTAGTTAGTGTAGTGTAGTGTAGCGTAGTGTAGTGTAATATAGTGTAGTCTAGGGCGGCGTAGTGTAATGTAGTTAGTGTAGTGTAGTGTAATGTAGTGTAGTTGTAGTTGCAGATGTAATTGTAGTTGCAGTTGTAGTGTAGTGTAGTCTAGTGTAGTGAAGCAAAATGGAGTGTAGTGTAGTGTAGCGTAGTGTAATGAGTGTAGTGTAGCGTAATGTAGTTGTAGTTGTAGTTGTAGTTGTAGTTGGAGTGGAGTGTAGTGTAGTGTACTGGTGGTTGTAGCTGAGACGCTACAGATCCCTCACGTTTTGCTCACTTTTGACAGGCGGGCAATCCCTTGCGCCGGCCACGCGAAACGACATCTGAACGTCCAAAAGTGGTCTGAACCCCTCACTTTTTTGCACTTTGGACTTCGACGTGTGCTTCGCGCCACAACAGCGTGCACTTTTTCGACATCTCAACTGCCAAAAGTGGTCCGGAGCTGGTGTGCTTTGTGCATTTTGACTTGGAAATGTGCTTCGCGCCACAACGGCGTGCACTTTTTCGACATCACAACTTCCAAAAGTGGTCCAAACGTGAGGTGTTTTTAGCTTTTTCACTTGCAAATGTGCTTCGCGCCACAACAGCGTGCACTTTTTGACATCGCAACTTCTAAAAGTGATCCGAAGCTGAGGTGCTTTGTACATTTTGACTTTGAAACGTGCTTCGCGCCACAACGGCGTGCAATTTTTCATCTCTCATCTGGCCAGCTGGCTCTGCACCCGCCGCTTTAGCGAGCCTACTTTTCGACCCTCCGGAGCCACAAACCAGTGGAAAACACAGTGAATCGGGACTTTCCTACCTTTTCGCGCGCCTGAGCCTGCATCTTCTTTCTTCTGAATTTCTCTTCTTTGATCTTCTTTCTTCTTCTCTTATCTTCTCTGACTCTTCCCATCTCTGCTTTTCATCTGTCCCTATTGCCAAAAGTTTGACTTCTAAACTTCCTTCGACTAGTAACAATAGTAATAATAGGAATAGTAACAGTAATAATGATAATGACACTACATATTATACCCATATGTATGCATATACATATACATTGACATGTACGCTGACATATACATTGACAAACACATTGACAAATACATTGACATACAGAGGCATTTACTATACAATGACATGCATTGACACACACACACATATATATATATAAATAAATATCCATATTCATGTACATATACATATGCATTAATATGTATATGTAAGTGTATATGTACATGTGTACGTGTGTGTATATCAATCATGTGTTTTAAGTTTTAACCATGGATGCCGCAAATATAAGATACATTCACATATGCGTACGTGTCGGTATATTTCAGTATATGTGTTTCATAAAAACTATGTGAGTTATAGCGGTCTTTTTGACCTGCCTGTCCTGAGCCCCTGATGCGACATTTTGTCACTTTCGACCGGCTTTAGTTCCCCAATTTGCCATGGACTCCGGCTTTCCTCAGCTTCTCTATGTGGTTTGGTCTTTATTATATATTAGCTTGACTTGGGCCGAGGGCTACTCGTAGTAGAATCAGTGATAGTCGACCTTGCCATGCATCCCGATGCCTGCGCTTTGAAATGCGCACCAATGCCCTTACTTTACCGCACCTCCCCACCCCAACTCCCCAAAACTTGTCAAAACTTGGGAAACACCGGAAACACCCACAAAAACCGTCCGAATAGAGTTTAAGTCCTGCCCCCCTCCACACAGAAGCGCAAAGAAACAATTATGTGATTTTATTTCTATTTCTTTACTCTACCCTACATGGAGTCAATCGAAGGTCTCAAGATTGCAGCAGCTTACAACTTTGTATAGTATCAGATTTTTGACCTGTTGAAACTGTTGTCCGCACCTTTTCACAACACTGGTGTTTTTTCGCCGATCCTTCTCCAGTTTTTTCCAGAATTTGCCCTTTGAATCACACACATTTGAAGACTGTGGGGCACTGTGGAGCAGTGATTGTTGATCATCGATGATCGATTTTATTCGATTTGTGCATTTTAATGCTGCGATGCTTAGGCAGGACTTAGTCAATTTTGTCAAAATTTTGTCAATGCTCTGTGTTTCGCACCCAGGCATGGGCCCCGACCGCTTGGCGACCGTTGGTGCAGAGCTGCCCTGAAGGCCTTCGTGATCCAACCTTCGTCGCGTTGTCCTATCTCAGGTGTCTCAGGTGTCAGGTCTCTCACGTTGTGCAGTCACTTGCCCTGGCACGTAGCATTTAAATTCAGAATAATTCAGATACACATTTAGCATATTCAGATTCGGATATAGATGCTTTCTTGCCGTTATTCCCGTTGAAAGGATGGAAACGATATTCATTTGGAGCAACATGCTGCTTTGGGTGGGTTGCCCAGCTTCTGTGTGTGCTACGCCGCTACGCTTTGTTTTCGGTGAAGATCACACTATGATTTGAGCGCAATCATGTGACATTCAGAAATTCATGTGACTACTGTGACTACTGTGACTACTGTGAAGATATGTGAAGTTTTTGCACAAACATTCGCAGTGAAGAGCACAGAGATGCACGGAGCATTTGAAATCGCTGCCTTCTGCGGTCTTGGCGCAAGCTTGGGAGGATACAGTGGCTTCGCGTGTTTTTTGTTGTGACTCTTTGTGCCACAAAGATGGGCGGCAGACTTCCTCTCTTTCCATGCATTTGCGTCGGTTTGGCCATGATGGTCTTGGCTATGACCTTGCTTGAAAACAATTTGCCTGAAGAGGACGCCTTTGTCGGCCAGGCGCAGATGCAACAGCTGCAACAGCTGCAACAGCTGCGACAGCTGCAACAGCTGCGAACTCGAACAGTGATGAATGGCCGAAAGTTCACTGCAGCTGATCGTGGCACTCCTGAGTATGAGGAATGGAGGAGGCAAAAGGGTGCAGAGAAGAAGGCTGCTTGGGAAATGATGACCACGGCAAATGGATACCGGGATGCAGGTGTTGAGATTCCGGTGTCTGCGCCTGCACCTGCTCCTGCTCCTGCGCCATCACCTGTGAGCCAGGGTGGTGGTGGCGGTGGCAACCCATTTCAGTTCATCATTGATCTCTTCAATCCAACAACGACCACAACTACAACGACTCCGCCTCCCAACCCCATTGAGGCTTTCTTTAAAGGACTGCGATGAGTGAGTAGAAACGAGCAGATTCGGGAGACCTATTCTCCGTCAATTTTCGCCCACACATGTTGGCGTTATATCGAAAAGAGTGTGTACCCAAAAGATCGGCATGCTTCAGTTTGAAAAGAGTGCAGCGGCTGAATTTGTGATTGCCAATTTGCAAGAGGAGCCCAATTAGTAGCTTCTTGTAAATCAGCATGTAGCAAGTGTTCAGATTAAATCAGACTGTTCTTTGCGTGAGGTTTGGTACTTTTGGATGATCTGTTGCGGACGGTTCTGCACTTTCTGGCCAGTGAGCCTGCAGAGGCAGACTCTCGACATGTTTCTGAATGCGTTCTCACTTCTCACAGTCTCACAGTCGCACGAGCCAAGCCATTCAGAGAAGCTTCCCAAGGCAAACCACCGCCGAACAAGCATCAAAATTGAACTCGTGATACCAAGTACTGCACTGTTGTTTTTCTTGTTGTCTGCATTCATTGACACAGCGCTTCATCAGGCGTGGCCGTTTGCTCTGACTTGCCGTAGTCTGTATCAATTGAGCCAAGATGAGGAGCCTGATTCTAAGTCCTGCTCCAGACAGTGAACCCAGTGCTTTGTTCAGCTCCATTGTTTGCATTTGCTCTCTTCTGCGGAACTTCAGTGGAGCAAACAGTCGTCACATGCGTTACCTCAGGTGGTGGGAGAGGTGTTACAGAGATATGGCCTGGCAAAGGCAGCCGAAAGTTGGAGCAGATGAAATCTTTTTGAGTGCGCTCTTCGCAGCTTGAGTCTGACCTGGAAAAACAAACGACGCGCATCTCTAGTCCTCTTTCCTTTCTCCGAAACACAGGTCATACAGGGTCTGTGAGCACAAAGGAGCTATGCAGTCGGTGGTTTTTGATTGGAGTGTGAGGCTTGTGCTCAAGAAGAATCGATTTGACAAAATATCAAAAATCGACATGAACACATCATCAAAACATATATACATATACATATACACAATTATATATAATTACATATATTTACACATAAGACCATGTTAAGAGGTTGAAACTGTTGGAATGGCAAAAGGTCCGCCGATAGTCTGCATGCTGTCGGATGTCAACTGCCCTTGAGGCTTCCTTCTGCAGAGCCTTGGCCACTGCCTAGCCCCAGACGACTACTTAGGGAGGTACGCCCAAAGGTGTCACCGTATGTCACCAACGGCAACAAATTGCCAAACAAAGAAGAAGCACAAGAAGCACAAGATGCACATGAGACTTAAACTGTTCTGCCCCCGAGTCGCACATGAGACTCCTATGTATGACTTGTGAGACGCGGACTTTTTATTTCCACGGCCCAGGCGGCCCAGGACATCCAATGTTTGTTGAATTGGAGATTAAGTGATTGAGCCGTCGCAGGCCTTGTTGTTAGCCTCCATGATGGCAGAGACAGTAGGGTCGCGCTGCCTTGATTTGCGACAAATTTCCAAATTCAGGCGGTTCAGGTTCACCTTTGAGGTTCGTGTCACATTGTGTCACATTGTGTCACATTGTGTCACATTGTGTCACATTGTGTCACATTGTGTCACATTGTCCTTAGATGCAACTCCGGAAACCATGAACAGCTTGACGAGCTGTCGTCAGTGCTGCTTTGCTGTTTGCAAGCAAAATAAACGAGCGAGTATACAAGGTCCTTGTTTGTATCGGCGGCATTGCTACATCACGCTCTTTCATCATTCCAGATCCTTCAAGGATGGTTTTAAGTTGTTTCTCTCGTGCTTCATTTTTTTCATGCAAAAACATGTGGCCTTTGTCGCATGCAGCTGCCCAAGCCGGCGAAGCCAGGATGATGGTCTTGCTGCAGCCCCCTGCGATTGGCTGGGCAGCAGCACCATGTATAGTGCCTCACCTGAAAGATATTTCTCAGTTGAGTTTGGAAAGAACGCCCCATAGATATGTGTTATGTAGTTGAACATATTGGATACATAGTTACCCAAGACCCGGTCATATTACCTGAACGAATAAGAAGCCCACTCGCACCCAAATTGAATCTTGATGTAGACCAAAATTTGCAGGGGAACAACATCAAAACAATCTCATTAAACGAGGTAGAAATTCATGAGACAACATGAATGTGCTGAGCACCTAGTACGCAAGTAGGATGATGTTGGAAACCCAAGGTGATGACGTGGATAGGATGTGGGTGAGATTGATGTTCATATCCCCTTATATATCACTACTCAGCTAGGTTTTCATGGCACACCCCAACAAATATGAGAAGGACTTCCAGCCAATGCTGGACTGCAAGTTCGCTAATACCTGCAGACATGTACTTTTCGCACCTGATACTTTGGCCCTGCTCACAGATCTATACGAATACACATCCCATTTTTGACCGTCCTTCAACCATCTTCAAACTAAGCTGCAAAGCTGTACAGTAAGTAAGTTTGTAAGTCTCAGTAAATAACTGAAAAAGCTGTGGAGTTTGCAGACCGCAGGCGTCAACGCTGCTTGTCGTCTCCTCCTCTCCATGGCTTCCGAGGTCAGCGTCCCACAATACTAACATGCTGAGAGTGTATTACACTATAGATTACAATATATTACTGTATCATACTGTATCGTACTCTCACACATTCAAGATCTCATGCCTTCGGCTGCCTTCGGCATTGCGGCATGTCACATCTCATGACACAGTATCTCTGCAAATTACGCTTTACTCATGGACTGGGTCTCGGATCAACGGCAGTCATAAGTCATAGCCAAGTTTTCTGACGATGTTCTCACGATGTTAGACGATGTTAAATGTGTTTGAGTATGAAGATGATATGAACAGGATATGGAGAAGTATATGAAGAGATCTAAAGTGGATTTTGAGAAATATGGAGAAGGCAAGCACAACACGAATGGACTGGCCATGCCTCTTAGCAGGCAGTCGAACTTGGTGCTAGTGGAGATGTCCAGATTGCTCAGCCTCATTTGCAAGTTTGCTGTTTATGTGCAGGCAGGGAATCTGAGGGATTCCAGGAACAGATCTTCACGTAGTCAGGGAAAGTTAGAGCGCCAGGTCGAAGGTCAATCTGATTCAAAAGTTAGTCAACAAATGTGAGCGGTTTGTGCGGTTTGCTTTGGTTTTGATTGCAGACCTGGTCCATCCTGGTCCCCTGAGCACAGAGTTGAGGAGTTGAGACTGTTGAGAGGCAGTATTGCTGCTGCTCTCGACAACGTCGCAGTGTTACCTACCTTTATCTTTCCGTCGCCCGGGTATGGCAGTGCACGTCCAAGTCTGAACCAAGAGGAACTCTCTGGAATATCACTTTGACTGTGACCCGTGGTGACCGATTGCGTTAGGTTGTGACAGATTGACAAAGCACGGACCGATTTTGAAGATTCCGATTGCCCATTGAGTTGATCCAGCCCACTCAGGATAGCTTCGCCTTGAAGAGCCTGGAGACTTGTGCCCTTGCTGCTTGCGCCTAAATGCTTCAGCCAAGATACACATTGTTCTCATCCCTTTTGTAGGCTCACGCTTGTTGAACTCGTAAGTCCTGAAAATTACATGTTTTGATACGTTTTGAAATTGTGAAACCATTGTACCATATTGTACCTGTGTGACTGCTGAGGTAATGTATTTCATGATCGCTTGCCGACTTGTCGTTTGCTCCTGAAAGGAAAGTTGGCCAAAGTCTGCCCCGAACGTATTGAGTGTTGAGCTGTTTGTGATTTGCAAATTTACCCGAGCTGGTTTCATGTGAAAAACATAGTGCAGATCCGGCAATAAAAACAAGAAAAGATGGTAATGACAAGACATGACAAGACAATCACACTTAAACAGTCCAGAGCAAGAAAGGTCATAGACGGCAGAAGTCTTCCCATGTTTTCCAATGGTGTCCCTTAAGTGTCCTTGAGCTTGAGGCCAACATGGCCCGTTGCCGTGCAGCATCGCCACTTTACGCAGTGCCTGCAGAGGTGGTCTCTGCCGAACGGGCTAAACAATCTGCAAAATGTGGGCGAAATTTGCAGATCTTTGCAGATCGAAGATTCAGAAGGATTCTTCGGTATCCCCAGACAGTCCAGGTATGCCTTTCATGACCTTTACAAATCTTTTTGTCATTCAGAGCGCCGTTTTTTCTTTTTCGATTGAAGTGTTTGATTTCGATTTCACAGGAAGTTGTGCCTGAGCCTGTGCCGCCCAACCACAGCAAGTTGAGACCTTACACAGCAGGCCACAGGTGGCAGGTGGCCACGAGGTCTTCAAGAAGATCTGGTGATATATGATCAAAATTGGGTTGCTTTATGTTGCTTTATGTCAACTTGTCAACTTTAGGTTGCTTTTTGATTCCAATTTGACCATATTTGATTTTCTTGACCAATCACATCTAATCACTAAACGAGCAACAAAATCGACTGAACGCCAGAACATACTAAAACCTAGAAAAGCTACGTATAGATTCCCATACAGTGCTTCGCTTTGTCCTGTGCGCCTACAACATGTTGTTTTGCATGCTGCAGCCATTGCATTTCAATGACTCCATTTCCAGGTCCAAGCAAAGATACCGAGTCATAATGTGCCATTCTCGTACTTCGCAAGCCTGTGGCCCCGTAGGCAGGTCAACAGGGTTCAACTTATTCAAGATGACAATCACATTAAGTGACATTGGATTTGCGTATATATATATATAGATGTGTGTATGTATATAATTTATTATATAATATATATATATATACACACACCGTATATAGTCTAATGAACTTTGTTCCAAACAACTGACACTTTGGCATTTGTCAAGATGTATCATCTCAGATTGCCACACACTGCTAGGAAGACGTCCACGTTTGATTTCTAAATATTGCTATACATATTTCAGTGTTTGATGACACGTATTTAAACAGTGTCTGCGTAGCACAAGTGCTTCTGATCCATGCAAGCAGAAACGAACTTCTTAGTTCTGAAGCCATGAGTCGCACTTTGGTCTTCGGCGGCCGCGGCTTTGTCGGCGCGGTTTCTTTGCTGCAAAGAAGGATTTGTATGTTCGAAGGAAGTTTAGAAGTCAAACTTCTGACAATATTGACAGATGAAAAGCAGAGATGGGAAGAGTAAGAGAAGAGAAGAGAAGAAGAATGAGGATCAAAAAAGAGAAAGTCTCCGAAGAAAGAAGATCCAGGTGCGCGAAAAGGTAGGAAAGTCGCAAAACACTGTGTTTTTCAAGTGATTTGTGGCTCCGGAGGGTCGAAAAGTAGGCTCGCTAAAGCGGCGGGTGCGGAGCCATGTGGTCAGATGGGAGATGAAAAATTGCACGCCGTTGTGGCGAGAAGCACGCTTCAAAGTCAAAATGTGCAAAACACAGCCTCGGAGCGCTTTTAGAAGTTGCGATGTCGAAAAAGTGCACGCCGGTGTGGCACGAAGCACATTTCGAAGTCAAAATGTACAAAGCACTTCAGCTCTGGAGCACTTTTAGAAGTTGCGATGTCGAAAAAGTGCATCAAAATCTACAAAACACCACATGTACGCGCCACTTTTGGACGTTGAAGCGTCGTTTTGCGTGGCATGCGCAAGGGATTGTGCACCTTGCCAAAAGTGAGCAACACGTGAGGGTTTTGTGGCATTTCTAAAAACGATGGCAGGCGTGGGACATTCGAAGAGGATCTGCAAAGATGCATTTTGTGGCAGGCGCAGTGCGAGAGACATGTTCATCAGAGCTGTTAGGGGTCCGGGCGCTGATTTCCTGAGAGGGGTTGCATTTTGGAGCATCAGATCTTCAGGTTTGCTGAGATGATTTTGCGTGACAGGTGCAGCACTTCGTATGACCTGGCATCACTTTTTCGTGGCAGGCGCGGTACTTTAGACAGGTGGAGTGGAAAAATCGCAAAACGCATTGGTACGAGGCCGTCAGCTCTGCACTCAACTTTCCATTTTTGAAGGAAGTCTCGCAGAATTGCTTCGTTTGTGATGTTGTCAAGTTCAAAAATTGAGGACGTCTTGCAGAATTGCTTTGCTTTGGATGTTGTCAAGATCAAAAATTGAGGAAGTCTCGCAGACTTGCTTCGTTTTGGATGTTGTCAAGTTCAACAATTGAGGAGGTCTCGCAGACTTGCTGCGTTTTCAAGCTTGCAGATAGACAGACAGACATATAGACAGATAGATAGATACATAGATAGATAGATCGATAGATAGATAGCTAGCTAGCTAGATAGGTAGGTAGATAGATAGATAGATAGATTAGGTAGATAGACAGACAACGACAACGACAACGACAAGTACAACTACAACTACAACTGCAACTGCCACTGCAACTACAGCTACAACAACAACTACTACTACTACTACTACTCCTACTACTGCTACTACTACTACGACGACGACGACGACTACTACTACTACTACGACGACTGCTACTACTACTACTACTACTACCACTACTACTACTGCTGCTGCTACTACTACTACTGCTGCTGCTGCTGCTGCCAAATCTACAAGTACAATTACAGCTACACTACATTACACTGCACTACACTAATTACACTGCAGCACACTACAACTACAAGTATACATGCAACTACAACTACTACACTCACATTGCACAACACTACACAACACTACACTAACTACATTACATTACACTACATCTACAACTGCAACTACAATTACAACTACCACTACATTGCACTACGCTACACTACACTAATTACAATACACTACAACTACAACTACACTACTTTACACTACACTAGACTACACTACACTATACCACACTACAGTACACAACGCTACAGTCTACAGTACACTACAATACACTACAATACACTACAATATACTACACTAATTACGCCACACCACAACTACAACTGCAACTTCAACTTCAACTGCAACTACGCTTCACTAATTACATCACATTAGAACAACTTTCAACTACAACTCCACTACACTACAGTACAACTACAACTACAACTGCACTACAGCACACTACATCCAACAGTTGTGGTGAGGTGACCCCTGCAACCATTGCAACCACTCCAAAAAACACAACTCCGCCTTTCGGTCCATCAGTGGATTCGCTCTGCCATCCGTGATTCACAACAACCAACCTCTCCTGTTTCCTATTTTTGAAACTTCCGCCACCGCCTTGTGCGGTAATACTGGCACGAAAGCCAGCCGGACAAGCTGGCTAGTTGGGTCCGCGATTTTTGCCCCCCCCCTGGTTCATGATTATTGGAGTGTATGGACAGAGAGATAAGCCGGGACACGTGAACAGGTGTAGAGCTAGATGGAGTAGAAAACAGGTCAAATAGCTAGACAGACGGGTGGAGGAAAAGTAGACCAATAGATTATGTGTGGACCCAGAGAAAAGTTGATCTTTGAATAGTTGGCATGCGGCAGTGAATGGAACCGACAAAGAGAAACAAGGATAGATGGATGGATGGAGAGATAGATAGATGGATGGCTGGATGGATGGATGGATGGATAGATCGATCGGTAGACAGACAGGCAGACAGACAGACAGACAGACAACTAGCTAGCTAGCTAGCTAGCTAGATAGATAGATAGACAGACAGACAGATAGATAGATAGATAAGC